>JAHARR010000169.1:0-55998 GCA_019191175.1 Fusarium veterinarium | reverse complement strand
AGCTCAGCACGTCTTTTGCTCCAGTAGGAGATTTGGCTTCGTTACAGCCACCCAGACGAAAAATACACATAACATAATACCCAGTATGCTGTTCTTGATACAAGTGAGAACTTTATCAAGACTGCTCTTATTCTCGTCAGTGGTATCCTCACAGATCGATATGGCGGAGCTAGTACGTATACTCTCATCCCTCCATATATATCTCGTCTAACATATTTAGGTACCATGCTCTGGGGCAACGCCGTCTTCTCCATCGGCGCCATCCTCGTCGCAGCAGCAACCCAAGTACGCTCCTACAAATTCATGATCGGCGGCATCGTAATCCAAGCCCTCGGCGACGTCGCAACCCAAGTCGCCCAATACAAGATCTTCTCCTCCTGGTTCCCGCCCTCCTCAGGCTTCGCATCAACACTCGCCTTTGAGCTCGGCATCGGCAAGATCGGCTCCTTCGTTGGAAAAGCCACCGCCAATGTCATCGCTGATAATCTCGGTAACTTTAGCTGGGCGTACTGGATGGCTGTGTTCATGAACCTCTTCACAAACGTTGCGACGTTGTTCTTTTGGTGGTTTACACGCTGGTGTGAGAAGAGATATGCGGGGACGAGAGATCCTGCGACGGGGGAGAAGTTGACGGAGAACAATAAGAGGTTTGAGATTGGAAAGATGCTTACCCTGCCCTGGTCATTTTGGCTGGTCTGCTTGTTCTCGCTCTTTCAAACGTCGACGGCGAATGTGTTTTCTACGAATAGTACTGAGCTAGCGGAGCAGCGGTTCAAGATCTCAGCTGTCAAGGCGGGTTGGTACTCCTCCATGTCTCAGTACCTCGGCTTCTTCTTTGTGCCCTTGGTCGGTATCTTTGTCGACATGCTTGGACAGCGTCTTACAATCATGCTTGTCTGTGGACTAGGCATGCTCTTGTCCATGTGTCTTGTGGCCTGGGGACCTACTGTGTCTGGTACCGCTGCCAGCTTTGGCATCTTTGCTGTTGCAAGTTCCTTCGGCCCTACAGTCATCATCGACAGCATCCGCACAAGCATGTGGTATCAAGAAGTCTTTGGGTCAGGCTACGCCATTAAAATCGCCATCAACAACAGCATGACCATCATCGTCAGTCTCATCGCGGGCGTTCTTCAAGATCGCGATGAGAACAACTACGACAACGTCACTATTCTCTACGTGACACTAGCAGCTGGCTCCGTCGTCGTCGCAGGTATCATGATTGCTTTAGGTTTCGCGACAGACTTCATCGGACAGTTGCAGTGGAGTCGCAAGAAGAGAGTTGAGAATGGTCACATTATCAACGCCAAGAAGCAGGAGTTTGAGAGCAAGGGCCACGCAGAGAAGCATAAGAAGTTGGGTGTTATCAACTTTTCTGCCGTCATTGTGCTTATTCTTGGCGCGTGGGTGGCTTACTTCTGGGGCTTGGCTACCAAGAATACTTATTAGGAATGACGAAAAAGTCTGGGGAAGGGATCGTCTGAAAAGCTGGGGGATCGGCATGTCTTAGTATCTTAAAGAGATTTAATGTTTGATGAAAGGTCTGACTTGATCATCTGTGGCTTGTGATGTAAACGTGTTTGACGATGGATTATCGTGTGATGTAATTGCATGCATGACACTTCCAAATTGGGGAATTGAAGAACCAACAGTAAAGAGACTGCCACACCCAAAACTTTTTCGGGGAACTCAGTGCTTAAATACTTCAACCATAATCATCCCCTCATTCCTGTAACCCCAAGACTCGGACTTGTCTCCGTGTATAAGTGGGTCTCTCCGTCTCCCCCGCCACTCAACCATGCATCACAACAAGGTTACCCTATTCTAGAACAACACAAAATATCTTGGCCATTTGCGGCTCCGATTTTTCCCTTCTCTTTTATGTAGCCAAGAGTAAAGCCAAGAATCATTCGACATGCCGTCTACGATAACCGCGAATCTCTCCATGCGAGCACATTTTCTTTAACCAACGAGGAATGTCTTGTCATTGTTGTGCATCCACCGGCGGAGGTTTAAGGTTCCGCGCCCAAGACCACGGAGTCAGTTGCGGGGAGACGAGACCCTAGCTGACAAGCGCCTTGGAGAAATATGGGACAGCATAACATCGGATGGAGAATCCGCGTACAGGACCTGGAGAATTGTTGTGATATGACACGTCTCAATTGTCATTGTGACCAAATCCTCGGTTCTTATAATTTCACCGAGACTTCACCTTGGCATTCCTTCGCCTATTTCCACCCTCACCGAGATTTAAGCTACGAAGTAGCATCATGTAATCAAAAATAAACTCAAATTCCCCTCAGATTCCCCGAGTCAAGTGGAGTTCTACCCCACGCGCTGTTACTCCAGCAAGGAACCTGATTCATGAGACTCCTCTCCAGGCTACAGCCAAGACCCCAATCCCACATCTTGCAAAAAGCTTCTCCTGGCATCCCGGGTTTTCCCCGTGGGCCGCCAAGAATAAAAGAGGCATTTCTGACCCCAATTGCGAGGCTGGTCATTGGAGGGTTGGCGGAGATGGAACGGCTGACGGTGGAGTGAGGGGATTTCGCTTAGAGACAAACCCCAGATGTCTTGGCTGGGTGAGAATCGGCAGTTGAAGTGGTCGCCGACCAAGACCTGGGGAAAGGAAGGAAAATCACTCGCCAAGAGGAGCTGAGAAACAAGTCACGCCATCATCAACTCAACATTTGGGGCAAGATTTTGGATGCACTTGTTGTCTCTACAAGTTAGCGTGAGGAGCTGAGGCTGAAATAAACGATTCTCCGTTGTCTGAAAGTGAGTATTCCCGTAGAGTGTTGAGCCTCCTTACGCGAGAATTACTCCAAATTCAACTATATCCGTCCCTGTCTTCCGACGACGGTAACATCAAACTCACCCCACAGTATAACCGTCACCAACTTAGCTTTTCTCTTGGCTTTCTCTTGGCCATGAGCGTTTACACAAGCCAAGACTCTTAGCACCTTCTGTTACAAGAAAATGATGTCCCCCGGCATCGCTTCCCCGCAGTCTTGACGCAGCACCCTGTTTTCTTTCTGTGGAGTTTAGATCAGGAAGTTTTGAGCTGGGTATAAAAACAGGGCGCTCTCATCAAATTTTCAGTGCTCGGTAGACGGACTTTCCTCTCTGTCTTCCTGTTCTTATCCTTCTATTGGCATCTGTGTTTGAGGTAGTCTTTCACCATGTCTGACGAGAAACCAACCGTTGGTGGTGATGACCACAAGGAGATTGGTTCAAACCTCAACGACACGCCCTCCATCGTGCAGGAGAAGGCGACGGATGCGTTCGCAGACATCAACCATGTTGCTCGTCTGGGCATGCCAAACGCGGCGGAGCTGGAGAAGAAGATTGTGAGAAAGCTGGATATGTGGATGCTGCCTCAGCTTTGGATCTTGTACATGTTCAATTATTTGAACAGAACAAACATTGCGCAGGCGCGTTTGAACACGTTCAATGAGGACCTTAATCTTGGGGAGGGAGATTATCAGGTATGTTTTATAAGAGTGGTGACGGATGATGAATGGTGCTAACCTGGATAGACTGCTGTTGCGGTCTTGACTGTTGGATACATGCTTGCTCAGCTGCCGTCGAACATGTTGATCACTCGTGTTCGACCTTCCATCTTTCTGCCTGTTGCTGCATTCATCTGGTCCGCCATCTCAGCCTTGACTGTTCTTTGCACCAGCGCTGGTGGTCTCTGGGGTGTCCAGTTCGTCCTCGGTATTGTCGAGGCCCCTCTCTTCCCTGGTGCACGTCCCCTTCCCACCCAACACTTGGCCCTCTTCATGTACTGACAATATACAGGCCGTCTTCCTCATGTCCTGCTGGTACACCCGTCGAGAATTCGCCCTTCGCGTCGCCCTTCTATACTCCGGTCTGGTCCTCGCCCAAGCTTTTTCCGGCCTCATCGCCGCTGGTGTCTTTGCCGGTCTTGATGGCCCCATGGGTCTCGCTGGCTGGAAGTGGCTCTTCATCATTGAAGGTGCTGCCAGTGGTTTCTTTGCCATCACTGCCTTTTTTGTCCTGCCCAACTATCCTGACTCGCCTACCGGTGGTGCTACACGATACATGACTGAGGATATGCGCAAGCTTGCTGCTGCGCGAATTCTCGATGATAGAGTCGAGTTCTCTGAGAAGTCTACTGTCATGCATGGACTTAAGCTTGCTGTTACCGATCTCAAGCTTTACATGTTCTTGTTCATGAACATCTTCATCACTTCGTCTTATGGCTTCAACAACTTCTTCCCCACCATCGTCAGAGGTCTTGGTATGTTCAATTCTCAATTAATCACTTGAACCCATCTAACCATCAGCAGGCTTTGGTCATAACGTTACCTCGCTTCTCATGACTGCCCCTCCTTACGTCTTCGGTACCCTCTGCACTTTCTACGTGTCATGGGACTCTGATCGCAGAAAGGATCGAGGTCTTCACATCATCATCCCCCTCTCCTTCTCCGTCATCGGTTTTATTGTGACCGTCGCTACCGGCAACGCGGCAGTCCGATACGCCATGACCTTCTTGTATGCCGCTGGTTGTTTCTCCGCCAACACTCTGCAGTATACTTGGGCTGTTTCTACTCTTGGTCAGACCCCTGAGAAGCGTGCCGCTGGTGGTGCCATCGTCAACATCTTTGGTCATCTTGGCAACGTCATCTCTCCCTACTTTTTCCCCGATAGAGACCAACCTCGATACACCATGGCCATGATCTTGCAGATTGTCTTTGCCAGTCTTGGTATTACCCTTGCGTCTATCATAAAGTGGCACTTGACCAGGAAGAACAAGAAGATGAAGGCTGAAGCTGACCGTCTTGGTGTTGACTTCAACCCCTTCACTACTTGATCGACGCATAGGGATAAAAGACAAGAGCGTCATCAGAGGATTAAATCGGAAGTCCTAGAGTGAATAAGAACCTGTCTAATACGTACATGATATATGAATAGAAAATACTATCACAGCCATGAGAGGCTGCAAACTCAAGACCACTGCTTCTTGCCGATCTTTGGCTGAATCGCAAATACTGAGAGCCTTATGATCCTGATCGATATAGGTATAATAGGCTCCCTAATTTATTTACGTGCACCTATCCGTCTATCGATTCTCATGAACACCTCCTCTCTCCATCCAAGAAACCCAATATGAGCTGCAGCTGGTCCGAGCACCGGTTGCGCAACCAATACTGCTAAAAAAGCCGTCAAAGCTTCCTTGCTAGTGATGTAGCCTAAGCGTCGCAGATCAAGGGTCCGGTAGAAACTATTGGCAAGAACAGAAACGGCATTCATGAACATGTCGCGCTGTAAGAATACATGAATCCTGCCTGCTGGATCAGACGGAGACGCACCAGACACTAAGTATCTGATACTGCCGAAAACACCCGAAAAGCTGAGGTTTGGACTTGATGCTGTGCGGTAAAGTGTATAGAAATGGACAAGTGCTGTAGCTGCAGTTCCCACCGCGTAAACAGATCTCAGTAGCGAATGGGTTTCGGCCTTTCGCTTCCTGGGGCCGCAACTCTCTTTCGAGGTTTTCGGCCGAGTCTGAGTTGCCGCGTTTCTGGCCCGGTGTCTGCTTAGAATTGTCGAGAGACCGGAAGTCATGAGACCGACGTAAACAGGGAATGGCTGCCAAAGCGCAGTAAACCTCTGCCAAGCGGCCTTGTTCTTGACGGGCCAGAGCATCAACGCAGTGGGTATGATATATCCGAGGGTGATGCTAGGCACAAACGATTCGACGACTTCCTTTTCAACCAAACGATCGCTAATCGAGCTGATGAAACCCCCGAAGATATGCTCGCACACTGAAATTAAATGGTACAAAGGTGCAATACGCCCGACCGCCTTCACTTGGTAGATAGTGCTGAAAATTGACGAACTAAATCACACTTCGGTCAGCTCCTAAACGTAAATACTTGCCTTTGCTGCATGACTTACAAGGAAGTTATGAGACCTTTCGAACCGACGCGGTAACTCTCCAAGGTCCAGTCAAGGGTAGTCGAGAACAACAGCGGCGTGAAAGAAACCCACTGCAGGTTTGCCGCCATGTTATTCGAAGCAAGAGGAACTCCAAAAACAGCAACCAAGTTTTTCAAGATCTTATCCACGATTTTAAACCCTGTGTAATACTTCACTAGAGGCTCGCCGCCGAAAGTGGTAGGAATCTCCAATGGTCCAAGAATCTGAGTCGCGAGGCGGAATAGGGCTGCCTGACTTAATACCCCTAGACCTATGGGAAGCCAGCTCCAAGAAAGAGGACGACAAGGTAGCTCATCGTTGAATGGGATTGTGTGTTCTCGTTGAGGTACAGGAATTCCCTTGACCCGGGTTGCACCAATGATTTTGCGGGCGCCTAGTTGAAGTACAGTTTGTGTGTTTGTTAGACGAGCCAAGATTGGACCAATAGTTGCTAGGAAAGGTGTTGCCATAGCCTGAATTTGCTGCGTCTTGTGCGCATCGTTGACGAGCCACTGTACCCTCTCGAAACGTTCATCCTGTACGGCGGTGAAGGCAGCTTCGATCTGTGCATTGCTCCAGTCTGCGCACTCGTCTGACGTCAAGTGGTTCACAAGAGATGCGGCAGTCTCAATGGCAGAATTACCGCCGTGACCAGTCAGAGGCTCAAACTAGGCGTGCTTGGTTAGCATAGGGAGCCAGATATTCGAAGAGACCTGGTACCTTGTGAGCCGCATCGCCGATGGTAATGATGCGTTTGTAATGCCACTTTTCGAATACGTATTCATGGAGTGGTGTCAGAGTAGAGCTAGTTCTTGCCGCATAAAGTTGACCAAAGGTAACCTGGGTTGTGATCTGATCGGAAGCATGTTGCAGAGCCAGATTCTCTTCGTCGACCTTTGTATACCTCGGAATATCATGGCCGTACAAAGTAACAGGCAATTTGACGAAGAGAAACCAGTAAAACTTTCCACCGGGTCCAACCAAAACTAGGTAGGAGAAGTTGCCGTTGTATACATAGTGACTACCTTTCGCAAGCTCCTCGATGGGACGTGAGATGCCGAAGATGCACTTGTAATAGCAAGGTACGCTTGACCACTCGTCAGCAGGAAAGTATCTGGGTGATGTCTCATTCGCGATGCGCCACATTTCCTTTCGAACAGTACTGTAGATCCCATCGGCCCCAACTAGTATGTCTCCTTCAAAAACCCTCCCCTTATCTGTCGTAACTTGGATACCGTTATGTAGCTCCAGAACTGAAACTACTTTCTGCCCAGAGTATACTGAGGCTTTTGACTCGAGCTTATCGTAGAGAACCTGCATCAGCATTTGCCTGTCGATAAAGATAGTGGGATAGCCGTGTCTATTGAGTGTGAAGCATTAGAAATTTTGTTTCTCTGAGTCTTTCTTCTCCTTACCTCTCAATCAAATGATCTTGGACACTGCTATGATGCCTGATCACTGAACCATCGGGGTATCGTATGTAGGTATTATTTAGTGGGATGTCGACTAATGACATAAGCTCATCGGCGCAACCAAGTTGATCAAGGATCCGGAGTCCGCTTGACTGAAGACCAATACTTGCACCAATCTGAGGTGCGATTTTGTCATGAGATTCCAATAACACGTAGCGTATGCCCGCCCTTTCTAGCATACTGGCGAGGGAAAGGCCGGATATACCTCCTCCCGCAATTATTACTGTCCGTTCGGATATGTTCTTCATATCGTAGGTTAACAAATGGATGGAGACGAAATGAAAAAGTTGACACAATATCGCTTTACGAGAAGCAAAACAGCAGCTCGTTTAAAACCTTTATACTATTTCCTACTACTACCAGATCGTCATTATTGCTACCACGGAAGCTACTAAAAAGCCGAAGCCCGGTCGTCGGACTCTCGGGCTATCTTGGCAAACGAATATCGAGCATAATTAATGGTCTTGCATAGTCATTAAAACTGCTCCGTATCTATACGACTGTAATGTCAGTGCGGTGCAGTGCAGATCATTTCTTCATTGTAGCATTACTCACTTAGCCTCGGTAGATTCACAGGGTCTATATATTGTGACCATTCAGGGAGTAATACTAAGTTCCATCTGCCGAGCGACCCGTATGGATATCCCCATAAGACATGCAAGGACCGTGAATCGTTGTTCCCAGCCAATAGTCTTCTCAGACCAGGCATGGACCTGAAACCTGACCATCATGGAGATTCCATGGAGATTCCATGGAGATTCCATATATAAGAGGGGATTAAGTGGATATAGCTGTGCTTTTCTGTTACGTTCCTCGTGTTCAACGAAGTCTCAGCATAATGATCACCCTAAAGGCAGATAGAATTAGAGTAAAGAATATAAAAATTTACTTAGACTTGGTCGTAGTCTCCAATTTAAGGTTGTGTTATTAGGTTATTTTCCCCGAATGCTCCGACCCTTTATCCCATACCTGGATAGATTCTCTTGCGACGACTTGTTTTTTCATGTCAGCCGATGAGAATAACAGCGGTGACGGGACTTATCTAACCGACTTTTAATTTTAATGTGAGCCAGGATTTGGCTCAAATGATTATATATAAGATCAGGTCTGATAATAGACATATAGGAGAAACAAAGCTGCCTCATTCTAACACAACTACGATCTTCTTCCCAGACTTCTCGTTCCGAACCCTGTCCAGCCCATGCGAAATCGTCTCCAACCCAGTTCCGACTACGCAAGCCTCGGATGGCATAGTATAATCCCTAAGGTCCAGTGCCTCGGTCAGGTACTTCGATATCTTCCCATCGGCATCCCAATCGATTATGTCTGTGCCGAATACAAACTTGCTTCGGACTCCGCTGCTCAAGACCTTGAGTCTGTTTGTTGAAGATAGCCAGAGGTACTTTGCAACAAATGGAACCATAGAGAGCTTGCCTGTTGGTGGCGATGCTGGCATATCAATCGTGACTTGGGCTACGTTCTTCGCAGCGCCAAGAGTCATCTTGATGATGTCGATACACTTTGCCAGAGAACCTTGACCGATGGCTACAGCGCCTGCACACCTTGTGTCCTTTAGACCCGCCACCACATCGTCTATGACTGACGAGCTGCGATAGTCGAATACTGCAGATGCGCCGAGACTGCGCACCGTATCCCAGTTCTTGGGTGACGCTGTGGCGATGACATCGTAGCCAGCTGCGACTGAAAGCTGTACGGCGTTCCTCCCAACACTTGTGCTTGCTCCCCAAACCAGCACTGTCTCGCCAGTATGCTTAAGGTGCGTCTTGATCTGCGGCATTTGAAGGCCTAGCTGATCTTTTTGGAACAAAGCGCACGCAGCAGTTACAGCAGTAAGAGGCAGCACGGCCGCATCAGCACTCTTCATCCCGTCAGGAACTTTTACAGCCAAATGCTCTCTGATCACGACAAGTTCTTGAAAAGCGCCCTCATCAGGTCTTCTTCCGCGCTTATCCATACCAGCTGCCAGCCCAACGATCTTATCACCCACCTTGAATCGATCAACTCCAGAACCGGTCTTGATGACTTGGCCGGCGACGTCGTAACCAAGGACAAGGGGATATGTGAGCCACTCGAACATCATGTTGCCCATGGACTGTTTGACGGCGTCGACTGGGTTGATCGCGATGGCCTCTGTTTTGACGAGTAGTTCATTTGATCCAGGCTCTGGAACGGGTGCAGATTTGACCTCGATCAGGGGACTGTTGGGGCTGAGAAGGTAGGCGGCTTTGTTGGAGAGTTCCATTGTCAAAACAATGACTGGTATTGAGTGAAGATCAAGTTGAACGTAGAATTTTGTTGTCTTTAATCAGGGCTATCATCTGGTTTCTGTGAACTTTATATACTACACCCTCCATAGTCAATGACGAAAGTCAGCAAAGTCGATTCCATGATTATATGCTTATTTCTACGATTTCTGACACTATTCCCGCCAAATATATGCGAATCCGAGATTCAACGTGCTGCTTTCCATTTTGGGATATGACTAAGCCGTATCCCTGCTGATCGAACATTATCTATTGGCTCAAGACTTTGTGCTGATCCACTGAAACTATGTAGTCAAGCCAATTATAACTCTAGATCGAGGATCAGCTTATCGTTCCTTCTCGTTGGGATCTCACTTTACAGTGTAATCGACTATTGCTCTAATTGTTTCTTAATTGGCTACGCAGAACCCTGAATAGAAGAGCCTGGTATATCTGAGCCTTGGTTGATCTCTAGATAAATTTCTTTCTTATTATTGAATAGAAGTTTAACTATATAAGTTTATGCCTTTATAGTTATATTTAAACCAATATAACGCTTTATGAAGACATGAGAACTTTAGGACCTCTCTCTTATGTCATAAAAGATATTGTAGAAATTAGGTTTCATAAATGTTTAGACTGCTTATTTCATGGCCTTGTATCTCTGTTTCTCCTTAGGGACGCCCTTCTCACCTCAAGAAGTCACTTCAGGTACTAGTATTCTGGTCAACAAATACCCACATCTTCTCACAAGTACAATTACGCCAATGTCAGTTCCAAATAACCCTCTCCCTGTTATTCATCATCACCGCATCAACCTGCGCCTCAAACCCAGTCCAAGCTATATACATGTTCATATCTACCCACCGCGAACTTGGCCCAACAATCTTTCCGCCTTTCCATCTGAATCTCTTAGCCAGTTCCTGCAACCAGTCATATGACGGTTCCTGAATAAATGGGCGCATACCTCCCGACGCAGCAACTGGATCGGGTTGAAGCCCGAAAACAGCTTCTCCGGTGAGGACAATTAGGACTTTTAAGGACGCAATATGTACCAGAGCAGTGCAGCCATCCCAATTCCGGCCTGGGATGGCTATAAAGAATGCCCTGAAAAGGGGACGAGTTGTATAAAATGGCGGTGTTTCAACTTCGATAGAGTCGAGGCGGTTGTTAATCATGGAATGGATACCCAACACATGGCTGACTGCAGCTTCATTATCGGATGCTGGAGGGTGATCAATGGGATTCGTTACCATAGCAATGTATTCGCCATGATCAATATCTGAGACATAGGGTTGAAACCACCGCCGATAATGATAGTTATCTAGAACTGGCTCCTACAGTCCTCCAATGCCACCACGAAGGGCATAAACGAGACTGTTTTATTCCTGAGCCTAAAGGTTTGATGTTTGTCAAGATGTGGAATTTCCTTTTTTGTCGAACGAGTCGTAATGCTGACCACATATGGCTAGTCGATGGTTTTGCTCCAGCACACCGTGGAGATGATGGAGGATCTCGTGGGGTAAAAGCTCGACTGTTACGTTTATGATGGCCTCGACACCATATTGGGTCTCATATGGTGCATTGTAAAGCTCGTCTGACGCAGTTGCCTAGGTGTCATTTCTTTGTCGACTTCAATCTCCAGGGTTACGTAAATGAATCGCGGCATCAGGAGAATGGAGGAGATATTAAAAGGCGGCAACTGCGCGTGCGTGGGATGATTCAGATTGCCCTAATGACCCATGCGGCGAAAGTGTATCTTGGTAGCGGGAAACTTAGAATTGATGATAGGGTGATTCAGTGGCTACCTCCCTCCAGAAACCTTTGGAACGGCAGAATACAGATACTCCCCACCGCCAATATATATGGAAATCTGAGGCTGCTGTGGACTGTTCCCGTATAGACTGAAGTATTTATCAAGGCATGTAGAGAAACGTGAATCTCGGGGTCGATGATAAGCGTCAAAGATGCAGAGGGATACTAAGCTCTCAGCCAGAAGTTTCAATTGAGAGTAAGTATAGGCGCACAAGAATACAGGCTACGTGAGGCAAATCCACGGTCACGAACGGCAAGCCACCATCCTGGGTCACCGGTTTATTGGACCAGGTGCCACGGCGATTCTGGACACAGCCAGAGGCCAGAATTAGGAACGCATTATCAGAGCTACTGCAGTACAAATGTGATGCTGTAAGTAAAGGCATTACCGCGGACCATAGAGGCTCTAGTAGTGTCTGATCCTAGGAGAGTACCTATTAAGTCTCATGTTGGTAACGCAATTGAGATGTTCCTCAGATGATACGGCACCACGCCAGCTACGTACTTCGGCGTCAGAACAAAGTAGAACACATAGCATATGCCACTAAGATATCTCCCCTTTAAATATAAATCTACCCCCTTCAGCTGAGGCGTAATTCTTTCCAGCTTTCTTTTCATTAATACGACTTTCGTGATACCACTCAGCTAATACCTTGCCATCCTTGACGTCAAGAAAATCGTCCGTGACTCTCTCAAATACCTGATCATTACCCAGGTGTGAGGAGAGAGCCGAGAGGAGAGTGCATGGGTTAGGCAGCCACCTAGGATGCTCGTCTGTTTGGACTTGTAAGAACCAATCGTTGATAAGCTGAAGTGAAATAGAGTCGTTGGTCATCTTGAGAATCCGATAGTTTTCACTGCTCTGATGCAGAACATACATGATACGCCCGGAAGAGGGCTTACCATAAGGTTCCAGAAGGTCAAGTTGCTTGAGGATACTCGACCAGGTGTCTAGATCCCTAGACCCAACCTCTTGCGCACTTTTATTGAAGAATCCCAGCAGTGTCAGACGGTACATGTGAATCCAGAAAGCGAGATTGGCTTTAATTATTACTCCAAATGCTTCTTGAGAGTGTGTTGCGTCTGAAAGAGACATCTCGTCTGGCAGCGGGACTTTGCCACCACAGAAAAATGTCGGTTCACTATACCAATAGTCTCTCGCTTTGTATACAGCGAACGACGCGTCCTCATTAGGTGCTGTTGATAACCTGGAGAGCACATCCAGAAGAAAGTCCAGTCGCTTCGATTCCTCCCCAATTGAATCCGAGCGCGGCACAGTTTGAGATAGTAACAGCACCATGAAGCTAGAACGTTCCTCCTTGATCATGCGTACTCTCCTTTCCCACATAGGTTGAGCAATGGTTCCGAAGATATCAGCTTTCAGGGAGAGCATCAATCTCAATCCGTCCCATTTATTGGTGGACTCATACCCAATGATGCTGTGAGTATCATTGTGGCATAAGTAATGCATTACTTCTGTCGCAAGCTCTTCATCGTTTTCTCCGAACTGTTGTTTGACCCAGAGTATGATGGGATGATGAATACCACCACTGTAGTGGACACAGCCGGCAAGGAATGTAGCAAGTCGACGTTCCTTCGAGCAGAAAAGCACACTGAATTGCGCCAGACCACGCATGTACCAACTCCTTAGTAGATTGAGCAGCTCAGTGAGATCATCTGTGAGAGACCTCTCGCGATAAGCCTCACTCAAAATGTTCAACGTGAACTGCAACTCGATTTGATAGCTTGTATGTTTTCGCCACCTCTGCCTCTGGCTCTGGCCGATTTTTAATAAAACAGCAGTGGCAAGCATGTTCTTAACTCTCAGAACAAATAGGTCGGTTCGTGGTAATGAGTCGTGCTTGAGAACGTCTTGACCAGGAACAGTTCCAGTAAGGAAGTCATAGACGGTGCGATGCATGAGCCTCAGGTAAATATCCTCAGACTTTGCAAGGGTTTTGAGCTCTGTAGGAGGATCTTTGATGGTAGTGTAGTTATAGAGAGATACGGTTTCCACTAGACCCAGGCACTGGATGCCGATATCGCGTACCACCTTGGTACAATGACTTGCGAAATCCAAGTAGTGCACGTCACTCGACATCTTTAGCAGCAAGTCTTGTAGATGCGGGTTCTGCATTACGGCCAGCTCAAGAATTGAGAACTCACCATAATGGTTATGTTCTCCAAACTCTAAAGCCAGCCTGAAGAATCGGGCGGCCTTTGCTCGGTAGCGGAGAATCACGACTGAGCTTCTCCCAGAGACCTGTGTAAAGCGCTTCCATCTCACTTGGTAGGGTTTTCACCCGCTCAAATAGATCGTGTGGCTCATCGCCGTTGTCAAGTCCCAGTTTGACTGATCGGAGAGCCAAGTGCATCCATAGGAAGACACCCATAGTCTTGCGAACTAGTGTCTCAACCAACTTGCCTTGTAGGTGAGTGCTTAGCAGGTTCATTTCAACGAACGGCTCGAGTTCTCCATGAGCGTATCTTTCTCTGTCGCGGGCTGTCCAGTCTTGCAAATGAATGAAGGGATACTTATCGAGCCACATTTTGAGCCGCCACTCAGGCCGACTTGCGATACAGAGTTTCGTGTTTTGAGACTGGCAAAGATCGTGGACTACTCTCTGTCTGGAATCCACATCATCTGCAGACACTTCATCCAATCCATCGAGGAAAATGCAGAGTTTCGAGTTGCATCTTGCAATGATAGCAAGGAACACCTCACGGATCTCGGGCCCAGACTAGTCACTGTCATATTGTTTCATAGTAGAAGATGGAAAAGCTGCGAGAATGTAGTCGGACATTTCTGGCATAGTCCGTAACATCTGATATGTCAAGGACAGCCACATCCCCTTGAGATTATTCATGAGGCCTCCGCCTGCTTTCCAAAAGAAGTGCGAGATAATTTTAAACTTCTCGTTGGGGGCTTGGGTGCTGTCATTGAGCAGTGATAAAGCCTTCGGATGATCAACGAGATACTTGATAATGGTGCTTTTACCAGAGCCAGGCTTCCCAGATATCCAGTATATTTGGCAGTCACTAGCGAGCCACTTGACGAAGCTCTTGTCACTCTCCCGTCTAATACCATTGTCTTCGAAGATCCAACAAAATGTATCATTGTATGAGGGGTGAATTTGATTTCGTCGAAGATTCATTTCTCTGTAGTGGAAGCTCTGAAGTAGGCGAAACCGTTCAGCTCCCGATGTGTGCTGTACATTTATACCCTTGATTGCATCCGTTATATGCCTCTTGACTGAGACTTCTGCCTCGGAGATCTTCTGCTTCGTACAGTGCATCAAAGCAGCGTTCTCTGACATGATCAGGGAACTCATTTGAGTCTCTCCTGTGGCATACTGTGTAATAAAAGATTGCAGGCTTTTGGACAAATTCTGAAATTCCTGCTTCTGTTGCAGTGCAATGGCATCGCTTCTTTTGCTGTTCTGTTTATTAGGACCTGATCCTCGACCTTAAACTATGAGCGACTTACAATAATGAGACTAGCAAATGGGTTTCCAAAATATCCTTATATCCACCAAGCGTATTCTCCAGCCTCTCGATGCTCTTCTTGCCCATCCAGGTCTTGAACATAACAAGCATAGCCTTGGATGCATTTCCGGATGAGTTATGGCACAACAGGTCTCCCAACCTGTCTTCTAATTCGGTAGCAGTCTTTGCACACTGATCCGCTATTTCCTTAAGCTTCTTTTCGTCTTTGTATGTGGTTGATATGCTCGACAAACTAGGGTAGTCGTTTCAGCGGATCCTTTTAAAGAAAGTGCCCTTTCCTTGATCTCGTCATTATCCGTAGGCTGGTCGTTATAAACGGCCTTGCAAATATGTGCAGCCTCCCTTGCGAAACTAATCACTTGTAGGATTGAACTCGCCACACTGAGTGCCTCAAGACCTGACATGATAAATGATGGTAGCCAATTAGTCTTGGGTAAAGAAGATAAGCGTTGTTGTGAAAGGTCGGCCGAGAAGGGCTACTTTAGGAGGGAGGGGTGCTGACGTTCTATCGCGGCCCAACTGTTCATAAGGCAATCAAGTGTCACATGAGATTGGCTCAATCCTCCTTTACGTAAATAGCAATAAATAGAGGTAGAAACTCTGCTTGGAAATAAATATTAAATAGTATTATACTTAATTACATAAGGGGGAGAAATCTATAATTAATATAGGTAAAAAACTCAAAATAGCTCTATTTATAAGATAAATTTCTATAATATATAATACTAATTTAGGTATATTAAAAATATTTAAATTAGAGTTATAATGAGATTTATAATTGGATTTATAAGTATAATATTAATATAATTATATATTAAATAAGTGATGTCAGCAAGTGTGACCAGAAGAGGAAGTCAGTTCGGGGAACGTACTTGAAGTGTGATGGATAGACCAGGCGCGGTATTGTCTTAGTCCTTTGGGTGGGATGAAGGAAGAAGGATGACCTAACTGCTGAGAGCTGGTATTAATACTGCCTGGTTAAGACAGCAATTGCGCCATTAAGGCAGATAAACCTTATATAATTTTAAATTCTATGATAATAGCCTGCTATAGGGGTCTCACTGTTTAAGTTTTTATAGAAAAGTTAAAAAGCTTAATAGCTATATATAAGGCTAATAGCAAGGGGAAAAAGAAAATTAAAAAAAAAAATTAAATAAGTATATATTAAAATAAAATATTTAATATAAAATATTAAAGTAAGAAATAAATTAAATATTATTAATAGCTTATATAAATAATATTAAATAAAAGTACTAAGAGGGTTATTACTTATACTTATATATATATATTACTTATAACCTTATACCCTCTACTAAACTTAGGCCTCGACAATCTTATCCCCCTCTCTAGCAAGGACCAGTCTTGGAACGCTATGCTTGAACACATTCCTAGGGTCATACTTCCTCTTCAAAGCTGCCAACGTCTCATAATGCTTCCCATAGATCTTCTTGACATCAGCATCCTCGTGAGAGCCAAGCGATATATACGACCCCTCCAGGATATTATCAGCATTATGTGCCTGAAGTTCGGCCTTGACCTTGGCAGCCCATTGAACTCGTTCTTCTGCGATATTTTTATCTGCAAGAACTGCGTAGATCTCAAACATATGATGGCGTGCCCTCGTTCCAAAAACAGATTTCTGTTCAGGCTCTTGTGCTGAGAGTAGTGTGTGGTATGAGAAGATCAGACTTCCGCCTGTTGCATTAACGCAATGCTTTCCCAAGATTTCAATGGCCTTCTCAGTCAGAGTCTTACAGTTCAGAGTATAGACTCTACCGTATGAAGGCCAGGTAACCAACTTCTCATTATTCTCGAGCATTTCCGCAAGTGTAATCTCCTGCGTGTTCTCCATCACACAGGTAGCCGCCGCAGCTATGTTCTTTATCCAAGATCGCCCTTCGCTTTTGTCGTCGCCGTGCCAAGTCGCGATGACCATGAGACTGACGGGCTGGCCTGGCATTTGGGCGATCATCGGCTGTAGTTGTAGGTACACTGGGAGTTTGCCTGATTCGAGAAGCTTTTCGTAGTGTTGGGTGTAGGAGGTGAGAGCTGCGGTTAGGTCGCTTGAGTCGTAGACAATCATAGATGAGAGGATCTAGATATGTGAGCTGAGGTCCTGGTTCGATGGGAGCGAAGCTTGCCTTGTTGATTGGGTAAATTTTGATACTTAGTTCAATGATCACACCGAGTGATCCGCCACCGCCTCGGATGCCGACAAGCAGTTCTTCATTGGCATCCTGGACTTCTCCACGAGCGTTGATGATCTTTGCTCCGGTGATCTGGTCAACGCCGAGGCCATAATGCGACGTCAACGGTCCGTAGCCACCGAGAGTAGCCCATCCAGTATATCCTACACTTGCGACCGTACCGCTAGAGTCTTTGATCAGTATTGGAACCTTATAAAGCTTGGTTAAAGTACCCACGTCGGCGTACTCAGGCCTTCTTTCCCCAAGGCCTTGGCCAATTCGCCGCTGAGAATGCCCCCGCCGACTCTTGCGCTTTTCTTGTCTTCGGCTATAACAACGTGCTTGATATCTCGCATGTCAATCACAAGTGCCCCATCCACCAATGTTCGACTGGCACAATCATGGCCTCCTCCTCGCACGCTAAACTCGACGCGGTGCTCCAAGCAGAACTGCACAATCAGGGCCACTTCATCGCTGGTCTGAGGTCTGATTACCCCAAGAGTTTGAACTGGGTTGTCAATAAAGCACTGTTCGACTTGCTTGTAGTCTGCTGCACTAGGCGAGTAGGTTTTGGCTTGAGTGTCGGCCAGGTGAGCCTTGAGCTTTGAAAACAGAGATATTACAGTCATGATGGATGCAGCTTATGTGGAATGAACACGCAGCGTAGATTAGATGTGGCTTTGGTCATATTTATATTCTCGGGGACTTCCAAGCCGCAGCCCCGCTGGGCAGCTTTAACTTGTCAAGCTTTTTCAATGCCTTAGAGCCGTGGCGTATGCATGTTTCTCACGGTTGATGAATAAGCCAATCACTGCGGAAGTAGACGCTACGCCGACATCTCAAGACAATTTCTTATTCGTCTAAGAACAAACTAATGCAAGCCTGGCGTACTTACTTTCCCGATGCATCCATTACTAAGACTGAATGAGATTTGGTAATCAACCCCTCTTTTCTCTGTCATCCATGATGGAGGATGGAAGTTTGTGTACGATATGGTAGAGCCAACGTCAGTCAGAGTAGCCCAGTTGCGAACAAGGGACTTATGGAGCGGAGCAGGCAGAGAATTAGCGTCTGTAAGCCCTTGCGCTGTACTAGCGTTGCCTAAGGCGTATGGTGAGCGTATAGCGCATCCAGCGTATTCCACATTGCGTCAAGCCCTCTATTTATACCAGTTTATTGTCATTAATTTCACCCCAAATAGCGTGTATTCGCTGCAAAGATGACTACTACACGTGTGCCTTGGAATGAAGTCTCGATTACAAACTCGTGTGCTCATCGGGTGTTGCATGTGCGGTACCGCACCACATTTTCTGAATTACGCCCGTCAGCAAGTTCGTGCCGTCTTTGCTGTCTTTATAGAGATATTGTCTTGGATTGTGTAAGAGGTCACCTCCCTGGAATCTCAGAGGCATTGTTCAAGGACGAAGCTGAGGAGAAGTTGAAACTTGATGAATTGGTCGTGACAAAACGTTATGATTGTCTTACCATCCAAGTAAAAGAACAAGAAGTCACGTTTGATGTATTTATGGACGGAAAGTCGGATGCCTTCGAAGTGGTAGGAGAGCGTTTTGGCAGAAGCTACCGTGTTGGGCGATATACGAACTCGAGGGAAAGTTTTGAACACGCAAGAGAATGGTTATCCGAGTGCTTGGCCGGGCACGCCTGCCCTAGGCCCATTACTACAGGAGTACCACTACCAAAACGGCTGCTTATGGTTGGAGGCGCTCTCGATGATCCTGTCAGATTGATAGAGACCCGAGGAGATGAGCTCCCTTACGTCTGCCTGAGCCATCGCCGGGGCGATCCTAGACACAAACAGCTCAAAACAACTGCACAGACAGTCAAAAGCCACATGAAGAAGATCGAGTGGGTGGACCTGCCCGCTACATTCCTGGATGCTGTAACGGTTTGCCGGTCAATGGATGTTAACTATCTTTGGATTGATAGCTTGTGTATTCTACAAAGCTTTGCAGAAATAACACCTGACGAGCTCGAAGTCGCTAGGCAGGACTTTGCTCAAGAGAACTCTACAATGGCGAGGACGTATCAAGACTCCCATTTTACCATCTGCGCTGACCTCTCGGACCACATGGACAGTGGCTTCTTTTCCAGAGATCCCGTTAATGAGTATAGAAAGGAAGTTACCACCGATGACGGGGATCAAGCATTTGGATACATCAGGGAGTCCATCAATCACTACCAAGATGATATCCCATGTCTGGAGACACGCTGCTGGACTCTGCAGGAATTCCTCCTTCCCCCACGCGTGCTTCACTTTGGCGAGTTCGACATTGCCTGGACATGCAAAACACGAATCACTTGCGAATGCGGGCATCTAGACAGACAAGAGACAAAGCAGTTGCCCTGGCATCGATTTCACATGACTGAAGAAGCTGCCAAAGCTCCCCCGGACGACTCAGAAGGTGCTCTCGAGCGGTGGGAGCAGGTAGTTCACGAATACACAAGCCGCCAATTGACCAACGCCTCTGATAAGCTTCCGGCGTTATCAGGCCTAGCTCAACAGCGAAAACAAGTTAGAGGCGGTGTCTATCTCGCGGGATTGTGGCAAGACTCGCTTCTCCATGATCTCTGCTGGTACCATGTCTCTAATTACAACGTGGCAACTTCAGGTGGTGTAGGCCACAGACCTCGTATTACCGTGCGCCTTCATGGTCTTGGGCCGCTGTCGATACTGATTCAGGCTGTAGCTGGTGGTGGCCCGGGCCAATCTGGCTTCATCCGATTCAGCCAACCAAGGAGCCAAACAGGCATGCGTTATCCTGGAAGTAAGCTGTGAGCCTGCAACGACTGATCCCACGGGCGAGGTCCGAAGGGGATTCCTGGATATCCAGACGTCGTTGACATCAGCTGAGATCTGCCGGGATCCTGAAGGGGAGGTTTTGTGGACCATCTACAAACTTGACCCTTCACTCAGAAAAGGATTCTTCAAGCCTGATTGCGTGCTTGAGGACGATGGTCTGAAATTTGGAGATCAGGTATTTTGTGCCCCGATCGCTGGGATCACATACTCTCGTAGGGTGAATTGTGCGTGTTTGGTTTTGAAAAAGGTTGACAGCGATACATACCAATGAGTCGGCTTCTGCACTATCAATGCAAAGCCTAAGAGTGTTGGCTCTTCTCAGGAAGATACTATGGCTTCTGATCTGGAGACTTTTGCGTGACCGGACAGTGCACAGGTGCGGATCAGAATCGTATAATCACAATGGAAATATTTGGTATAATAGTTAAATTCATGTTAATAAACTGGGAACTTTTGAACTACGCATATTGTCTACAGATGCTGCTACACTACTATATCTACCAGATATCCTCCTTCAAGATGTTAGCAATGGCTTCAACCTCAGATGTGAAATGCTTACCTGATATCTTGCAGTATCTCTTAGACCCTTAACTTTCTCCGTCGCGCTCTCAACGGAGATATTGCGCTGTTCAGCCCAGATAGAGATGAGCGTTGAGTTGACATCCCGAGCCATGTGCTTCGCATCGCCGCAAACATAGACAATCGCGCCGTTATCAATCATGTCTATCACATCATTGGCGTAAGACTTGATAAGATGCTGCACATAGACCTTTTGCTTGGTCTCTCTGGAGAAGGCGGCATGGATATCAAAGCTATCACCGAGAGTATTCTTGTGTTCCTGGCCATTGTTAGTAGGGTTGGCGGGACACGGAGAGAACGTCGACTTACCTGCCACTCTGACTCATAGAGATAGTCTTCATCCCGTCGCCGACATCCAAAGAACAACAGACTTTTTCCAACTTTCTTACCCTGCTTCTTCAACGCAGCTCGCTCCTGCACGAAGCCTCTGAATGGAGCAACACCAGTTCCCGGACCGACCATGATGACAGGTCGAGATGAATCCTTGGGAAGTTTGAAGTTGGACTTGCGAAGGTGAATGGGCGTTTTGAAGCCGGTGTACTTCTCACGAGGACCATCGAGTTGATGCTCTTGAGATTGAGATTCCTGATTCTGAGCCTGTTTGAGAGAGAGAAGGTAGTTCGTAGCAACGCCCTTGAAGACATCGGGTCGGCCTTGTATCTCGGCTGATTCAACGGCAGCGGTGATGGAAACGAGGGAGGGTTGGACGAGGGATGATGAGGAGATGGAGTAGTATCGAGGCTGAAGTTTGCTGAGTCCTTCTACGATAGCTGAGAAGGGCAGTTTAGGCCATGGTTGGCCGCCGCTGAGCATACTCAACACTTGAGCAAGTGAAAGACATTTCTGGCTGATTTTCTCATGGAAATACACCTTATCGCTACCAAGCTTCGTCGCTTCGACCTTTGCGATCTCGGTAGGTGCAAAAGCAGCGATGACGTTGATGAACTCTCGAGATACAGGTCCAGCAATTTCAAGGTAATATCGTAGTGCAGCAGCATATGTAGTCGGTGTAGGAACAGGTGACTTTGCTGTTGCCTCCCGACTGACGATAGAAATAACTGTATCCTTCTTCTCGGTCAACCCAAGAATGTTGAGAAGTTGGGCGACTTGATCTTCTGAGTTGGTAGGCCAGATAGCGATGTGATCACCCGTCTCATAAGACAGACCTGAGTCGCCAAGATCGATCTCCATGTGAATGCAGTTCCGATCCTCGGAAGTGAATACCTCGCGAGACTCAGTGATCTTGGCGATGTAAGGGTTCGTGTTGCTGAATTGACGGTTGCCAGAGCTGGTATCAAGATGGTCCGCGTTTGCTTCACCGAGAAAGACTCCAGGCGAGCTCGCACTCAGGTCATCTCTTTCCAGAACACCAAAGGTAGACTCATAGGCAACATCTCTCTCCTGAAGCCCATACTCTTGGACAAGCTTCGGCCACATGCCCTGCTTCCATGCCAGAAAGTCCTCTTCAGTCGTCCCAGCCGCATCGTCAGCCTCCCCAACACTAGCAAGATTCTTCGCACCGAGCTGATCCAGTGCTTTGGAAACACGTCTCACCATAGCATTATAATGCTCATAGGTGCTATTCCCTAGACCGAAAGCAACATACTTGACGTTCTGAAGATCAGCATCCGGTTGATCCCCATCGTCACCGCCAGTGATGTAGGTGTAAAAGTCCTGGGCGTTATCAGTTGGTTCACCCTCGCCGTACGTAGCGAGGACAAACATCAATACGACTTGCTCTGAGAGTTCAGAAAGATCATTATAGTCATACTCTTCAAGATCCGCGACCATGGGATCGAGGCCATAGCGTGAACTGGCTTCTCGTGCTAGCTTTTGAGCGTAGTTCTCTGCGGTGCCGGTTTGTGAGCCGTAGAAGATGATGCAGTTCTTTCCGGTGGTGTTGCAGATGTGAGAGATGCTTCGAAGACTGTCTTCTTTTGAAGCTGTTGTTTCTGCTGATGTGGTGGGTTTGGGGAAGAAGAGGTTTCGTAGCTTCCCATTGGAGAGATAGACAATTGCTCCGAGGAGGAGGGAAAGAAGGACGATCAAGTCGGTTGAGTCAATGACGGGAGACTCTGTTGTAAGAAGAGCTTCGTCCAAGATGGACTCGTTGGTCATGATGTCGATATCAGCCATCGTGTCGAAGATTGGGGTAGATAGAAATTGATGTTGATGATGATCTGCAACTATTCAGAAATCCTGAAAGCCTATTATACCATTTCGAGAAGTCATCGCGAACTTTCTCATGGCCCGAGTATCCGGCGCGGAATAGTTTTCCGACGACCGAGCTTTCGACGCAAAACCCAACAGCCAATCACAAGCATCATAAAGTCATCGGAACTTTCGCAATCTTTCCGACCAGAAGTCGAACCAAGGTGTTTAACAGCAAATCAAGATTTCGGTTACACTGGGAAATACGGATATAGAGATCACGATGTTTCTTTGATAGTTCTCCTTAATTCCACGCCTGGATTATTTTGCTACCACGATAGTGTACACTGAGGATTAAGCCGCATTCTTCCAAGCGTCCTTGACCAAACTCCATGTCGCAAACACCGCCAGCGGCGAAACAAAAGCCTCGGGTATCAAACCATTTCTCAGACTCCAATGAGTGGCAACACTAGCCCAAGCCAAATTCTGAAGCATATCGCTCTTCCATTTTGCCTTCCATGTCTTCGTTGCCAGTTTTTCCTTATCCTGCATAGTGTTTATCCAATCCAGTGACAAACGACCAATCTCAATCATAGTAAACGCCGCCCAGGACCGAATTGCGAGAAATGTCAACTTTTCTTCTGATTTGGCTGAGCGCTTGAGAATTCCTCTTGTTGAGAGGAAACCAATCGCTTCCGAGACGTGGAATGATGTCAGACAGAGGACCTGTGAAGTTTGGATTCCAATATCCAGCTTTTTCATGGGTTTTCCTGTTGATCTCTCGGCGGAGACTCGTTTAATGAGATCTCTGGCTGCCTTCCACATATCCAAGACCCCAAAGAGGCGATTCATTATCTGCCACTCATCAAGCATTGCACAGAGTGCTCTTGAACAGTTTGCGACTCGTGTTGTTGATGTTGCCATCGAGTTGACGTGAGATATTGTGAAGAATGATTTGGAGAGACCTTTCAATCTTTGACTCTGCAGTCTTGAGAGGTAAGATGCTAATAGGTCCATGATGAAGGTGACCAGGCGTATGGCTTCGCCAGCAAATAGAAGGACGACATCTCGACCTTCTCGCGACTCAATTGTTCTGTGTAAATGAGACAGAAACTGGCCAAGTTGTATGTTTCTGAAAATTGAGGGTTTCTTGTGACAGTCCGGTGAAGAGATCATGGTGAACTGCCGTGCGACAACTGAGAACAGGCAAGAATGCAAGCGATAGGGATAATCTGATATCTGATACGAGCCTCGCAACAAGTCAACAAAACATTACGCGGTCTTTCTCCAATGATACAGCATTGACTAATGCCTCAAAGGTTCCGACCGGAATGGACAAAATGAAACTGATAAGAATAGTGATGAACAAGCAGCCGAGTCATGGAGAAGCATATGTGATGGTAACACTCGGAATACTCTAGTTCCGGGCTATCTGATTCCGAAGAATGAGGAGATAACGAGGGACGCGTCAATTGATAGCGAAGCGAGCGCGCTTTTTAGTTATCTCTTAGTGTCGGGTTAGTACTTGATGAGGAATTAGTGAGTTTCTCTGCTTACTTCCGAAATGGGTAGTTTCTGGTCATGCCGCAAGAGGAAGTCATCACAAACACCAGAATAGGTCATTATAGTAGCTTCATAATAGTTTGACAGTAATAATTGTATCAATATCTACAGTTTAAAAACGTTGACCTTGACACACTTGACCTGCGTCCAATCATGCAGCGCATCCTCGCCATTCTCCCTCCCAAAGCCACTCTGCTTAATCCCACCAAACGGCGTATTAGCGTTAACGCTTCCCCAGGAATTAACACAGACTAATCCACACTCAACCTTGTCCGACACGCGAATCGCCTTGCTGATGTCATTTGTAAATACTGAAGCTGCAAGACCGTAGACGTTGTCGTTCGCAAGATCGATGACTTCTTGCTCGGTCTTGAACTTGGCGATGCTGGCGACGGGGCCAAAAACTTCTTCGCGGATGATGCTGGCTGATGGTGAGACGTTGATGTATGCTGTGTTGGGGACGAAATGACCCTTTGAGTCGTGCGATTGAGAGCCACCGTGGAGGACTTGTGTTCCCTCGGAGTTGGCCTTTGCGATGAAGCCCATGATCCTCTCCTTTTGCGTTGAGCTAATAACAGGTCCCTTCATAGTCTCCTCAAGCAAAGGATCGCCCATAACAGCATCCTTGGTCCTCTTCGAAAACTCCGCTACGAACTTATCATAAATATCCTCCTGCACATAAATCCTACTCCCCGCCGCGCAGATCTGACCATTATGGATAGTGATTCCCATAGTAGACCACATGAGCGCGTTCTCCCAGTCAGCGTCGGAGAAGATAATGCTGGGGCCTTTACCGCCGAGCTCGAGGGTCACGCGCTTGAGGTTAGACTTTGCGGCGCTGGCCAGGATGGTGCGCCCGACGCCGACGCTGCCGGTGAAGGAGAGCTTGCGGACTTCGCTGTGGTCGGCGAGCGCTTGGCCTGCGACGGTGCCGAGACCGCAGAGGATGTTGACCACGCCGGGGGGGAAGCCGGCTTCGACTATGAGCTGGCCGAGTTTTTGGCCGTAGAGAGGGGCAAGCTCGGGTGTTTTGATGATGAGGGTGTTGCCGGCTGCAAGAGCAGGAGCTAGCTTCCATGAGGTGATCATGCTATAATTGTTAGCACTGACATGTAGTAGGGTGAGACGGGAGATAACTTACAGAGGAGTATTCCACGGAACAACAGCCGCACAAACACCAATTGGCTCTCTCTTGGTGTACGCAAGACCACTCTCATAGTCAATACTCTGCCCATCGAGTTTATCCGCCCATCCCGCAAAATATCTACACGTCTCCGCTGCCTGCGGGACACTCATCCCCATGGACATGTTATATAGCATGCCAGCATCAACAGCCTCAATGGATGCAAAGTCCTGTACATCTCGCTCAATAAGATCAGCGAGCTTATTCAACAGACGACGTCGTTGCTGGGGAGGTGTAGTCTTCCAAGTCGCTGATGCTTTGCGTGAAGACAGTACAGCGCGGTCGACGTCGGAGGTCTGGGCGGCGGAGACGGCGCCGATGGGGGAGGCTGTAGTGGGATTTTCGATTTTGACTGTTTTGTTGGCTTCTGCGGGGGAGAAGGTGTTGTCGATGAAGAGGCCGGTGGGGACTGTAAGAGTCAGTAATTGTGTAACTACACGTAATGGCAATTCATGAGTGTAACGTACGTGTGATCTTTCGACCACCTGAGCCGGTGATTGTGAGTTCCGCCATAATGAGTTTGTGTATTTCGGGTATAAAACGATAATAATGTCCACTTATCAAGATCTTATCAGACAGCGAGAAATCGATAACAGGCAGGCAAGAGAAGAGAAGGGCGCAGTGCAACCGCATGCATATTACTTATGTACATTACGACAACCACTCCACTCGGAATCCAGGATGTTATGTTCCGGAATAGCACTGACCATGTTACATGAGGGGTTATGCATAATCCAGGGTCTCACAAAATCCTCTTCGTTCTTAGTAATTACTTCACCGCAGTCAGATCATCTCCATATCTTACGTATAATTTATCCACTGCCCTACTTTAATTGTTTCAGTTGAAGAAAGGATTATACGACCATGTAGTGTCAAGTGCCACTATTCAGCAGGAGCCGCACTGCGTGCATAGCAGATGGAGAGGGATGAGTCTTCCGATTGGGCCGCGGTTATGGTGTCGGAACCGCAGTGGCGATTCCGATATCGCGGAGTTAGTGGACGAAATAAATCACGCGGATGGGGACAGGTCAATCCCCTTAAGGGTCAGGCAATATCTCCGTAATCTCCAGCGGCCCGTGATCCGCGATACAGAGGACGTTGGAATGGTCTTGGCGAGTCGGTAGTTGGCCGCCAAGGTAGAAAGGCCGAGATCCGTGACGATAAATGCATGGAAAAAGCAATGTAGCTATCCCGAGGTGACAGTTATTTGCTAAGGATAAGCCTCGGTAGAACAGACGCGTAGTAAGCTCTAACTTGATTTGGGTTAGTGGTGTATCTTGCGGATGATCATCTGGCGTCAGACCCGCAATCAACTTGTCACGACTACAGGGTAAGAGGTCAAAGATTTTACAAATGTTTTGTTTCAACATGTTCACTACCGGAATCGTTTCACGGTACAAGCAGCAGCCGGCAGTTGTCTTAAGAAATCTCATTCATGCTAAAATAATGCAAACACTGATTTACAATTTATGCCATGCCAAATGAATCAACACAATCAAAGGATGATAATCACAGTTTTGGACCCTCTTCCTTACAGCATCCCGAAGTCAATCTCGACGCAACATCCTTATCAGACGGAACATCAAGCGCCGGATTCCCCGTAAAGAAATCCGAAGGCGAGATATGCAACTGCAGCATCTCAACCGGCATAACAGGCCAATCCTCAACACGAGGATTATGCGTGAGTCCAAAGACACTCCAGCACACAACGTCCTGATTCAACACGTCGTCGCATCGATCAGCTGCGTCGCTCACACCGCCGACTTCACTCTTGCTGAGGAGCGTGTACCGCCCGCCAGCGAAGAACTCGTGGTCCTTGTACTTTGTCACCCAGAAGTGCTTCTTGGCGAATAGGGCGCGCTTGGCTTGTGTGCTGTTGGGGTCGGCGAGGAGGAGTTGTGTTGCGGGGGGTGTGATCTTGTAACCGACTGGTTTACCCGATACGCGGTTTAGTTTGTTCAGGTTCTGGACCTTGAAGACTCTGTTGTTGAATGGAGCTGCGTCGATGCCTTGAGAGGTGGTGATTTGCGTCTGGCGCACTTCGTACATGTTTCCATTAGGGTTTGTCCTCTTATCCATTCTCAACGGAAGACTCTCCTCCTGCACAACAGTGTTTTCATTACCGTCGATTGAGGGATCAATACGAACGCAAAACACATGCTGATGGTTCTGGGCGAGGGCACCAGGGCTGACGATGTTTCCCCAGGGGGCTGTCTTGCCGGGGTCCATGTTGACGACAGACACAATGCCTGTGGCGCGGGCCTCGACGACGATGCCGGCTGCTTGGTCGAACTTGTAGTTAAAGACATACTCGTAGTTGGCGAGGGTGATGATGAATTGGATAACGAGCTCACGGCGGCGTGTCACGACGGCGCGGCCAGTTCGCCAGTCGGTGTGTTTCCAGCCGATGCCGTTGTCTTGCTCGTGGAGACAGATGACGTTCTTGCTTTCCTGCGCAGTGCCGTCTGCGTCTGTGAGGACACCGTCAAAGTACTGGGTTTGTTAGTCATGAATCGTCTGAGTTTATGGTGCAGCATACCTTGATCACGCCGAGACAGTCGCAGCCGAGAGTGAGGTTGTTGACACAGTGGCCAAGACCTCCGTCACCGAAATCAAAAGCTTGCTTGCGATGGTATGGGGGACGAGGATCAGCATAAGGAACAGTCTGCAAATGTTAGTTTCATCTCTAGTAAGTATCTCTCAGGAAACTTACCATGTCGCTGATGCTCAATCTGTACAAAACAGGCCGTCCATCATAGCGGATATCATGAATAACAGCACCCTCCCGAGGATTAAACGTTACCCTCATTCTCCACTTCTGCCACTGGATAAGATTCCCCTCTGTGATGGAGAAACTAGGTCCCTGCGGCTGCACAACCATCAAGGGCTTCAAATCCTTCCTTGTCCCATTGGGCAAAAGCTCTGGAACATACTCAGCAGACTGGCAGTGATCAATAGCCCCAGTAGCGTAGGTCTTGTCAGTGAGACTATCGCCCTTGCCGCCGGTAGCGGGCTCATCAATGCGGATGATCTCCTTGGTCGCTGCGTCCATGACGGGGATCAAGGGCATGGGGTAAGCGTAAAAGTTGGAGTCTTGGCCCTTGCGAGCATCACGCGCAAAGACGAGGGCTTGGAAGTAGCGGGTGTTGCCATCATCTAGGTCTGGTGCACCGTAGGGCCAGGGCTCAATGACTGTCTCGAAACCCTCGGGGAGCTTGATCTCCTTCAGTTTATCCTGGAACATCTTTGATCTCTTGCAAGACTCAACCACAATATCAAACTCGGCACTAACTAATCAGCTCAGTCACAGTATATAGGGTGATAGGGGACTTACGTAGTCAGACTGGCCTGGTGCTCCTCGCTGATAATCTCCTGCGCCACGATACTCCGCTTCGTAACATCAACCACAGACTCATAGTACTGCGACTTCTGATCTCCACCAATGACATCGTAGAAAACCTGCGCGCAGCGATCAGGTCTCGGCGAAGAAGTAGTCAGAGCACCTGAATGCTCAAGCTCAAGAAACCTGAGGACTTCTTCCTTGGGCGGCTCAAACAGATACGATTGTCTAAAGAACAGCAGCGCACCGGGGTGAGACGCCTTGACGATGTCGCGTGCAAGGTTAGTCTCACGCGCTGAGAGGGCAGAGAGAGGATGTGGTGCAGCCATGTTGGACAAAAAAGACTAAAGACAATGGAATGGGGTTTGTTGGTTCAATCAGAGTCAGCAGCAAATGCGATGTTTCGCAGCTGTCAAATAGTACCCCCCGGAAGGTGTCGTTCCGAGCGTTGCACTCGGAACGCTTCTCGGAACGCGGAAGCACAATCTTGCTTATCTCCCCACTATCAATACCCTGGTCAAGGATAACGCAGCTCGTAAAGCAAAACTAAGTTAGATTTCCCCGCGTTCTTGATACGGCCCCTGTTTAGCGTGTGTTTTGATCAAGATGTGATATGCCAGCAGGGGTGCGCCGATATCTGTTTTCTCTTATCAAGACGGTTTATAGAGACGACATTTCCGTGCTTTCCATAGCTCCATAAAACTGAAAAAAGACGAATTTGACTATAAAACATTGTTAACCTTTGTTTAAAAAATGGGCGAGCTTGAGAAGTATAACGTGGCTGTTGATAAAGACGCCATGAGCCTTGAGGGTGATACCGGAGTTTCGAGCGATGATGCCCTGCGTCTTGCGCAGCTGGGTCATACGCAGGAACTTCGAAGACAGTATTCTCTCTTTTCTCTCTGTGCTCTATGCGTTTGTCTCATGGCGACATGGGAAGCTTTATCCTCTGTCGTCGCTACAGCTCTCATTACCGGCGGAGCACCATGTCTCTTCTACAACTAGTCCGTCTCCCTCCCCCAGAAACAAGCACCACTAACATGATCAGTCTTATATCAGCAGTATGCTCAATCTGCATCGCTAGCTCTCTCGGCGAGATCGCTTCTATTTATCCTACAGCTGGAGGTAAGTAAACTCGTCACTCTAACCCTGGACATATCCTTTTAGCTCGAGACTAACGCTTCGGAATGGTACTCCAGGTCAATACCATTGGGTAGCAGCCCTTGCGCCCGCTTCGATTCGATCGACCGCGTCTTGGGTTACAGGCTGGGTTAGCATTGGCGGACAGGTTGTTCTCACATCGTCTGCTGCGTTTGCTGCTGGGCTGCAGATGCAGGCTCTTATAATTGTGAATAACGAGACGTATGTTCCTGAGCGGTGGCAAGGCATGTTGTTTTACTGGCTTGTTCTTGTCTATGCTCTTGCTCTTAATATTTGGGGGGACAGACTTCTGCCGTATACTAATACCGTGTCTGGTAAGTACTTGTCCAGCGTGGAGGGTTGTTCGAAACTGACGGGTCTAGGTGCTATTCATGTCATCGGCTTTGTCACAATTGTTGTCGTTCTTGGTGTTATGGCACCTAAGAACTCGGCTTCTTTTGTCTTTACAGAAGTCACCAACTCTAGTGGCTGGTCTAACGATGGCGTCTCTTGGCTCGTCGGCCTCTTGAGTGCCGTGTATCCGTTCCTCGGGTATGTCGTCCCCTCCCATTTATCCTTCCATCATCTGACCGTCACAGATACGACGCCGCCTGTCACTTAGCAGAAGAAATGCCCCACGCCAGCCGTAATGTTCCTCTCGCTATGGTCGGTAGTGTGACCGTCAACGGTCTCATGGGTCTTGTCTATGTTATCATCTTTCTCTTTTCAACCGGCCCCCTCGAGAAACTTCTCGCAACACCCACGGGTTTCCCCTTCATGCAGATATTCCTTGACGCTACCAAGAGTCAAGCGGGCTGCACTGTTCTCTCTGTCATCATTACCTGCACTGCTGTTGCAGCGACTGTCGCGGGTGTCACTTCTACGTCAAGAACGTTGTGGGCTTTTGCGAGAGATAAGTCAACACCGTTTGACAAGCAGCTCAGCAAGGTCGACAAGCGTCTTCAGATTCCTGTTTACGCTGTCGTGGTTGTTACTGTTCTTCAGATGCTGCTTGGTCTCATCTACCTTGGCAACACCACTGCCTTCAATGCCATTCTTTCCATGTCAATCATTGGCATGTATGTCAGCTATGCATTCCCTATCATCGCCATGCTCTTTGCAAGGAAGAGTCTTCAAACCTCCAATGGCTTCGGTCCTTTCAAGCTCGGACATATCGCTGGCCCAGCTGCCAACGTTGTTAGCTTGACATGGATTACTGTCGTTGTGATCTTTAGCACTTTCCCATCTGCTATGCCAGTTACTCCGCAAAACATGAATTACTCCATCGTTGTCATGGCTGGATGGCTCTTTGCTGGCATTGCATATTATGTGTTCCGTGGGAAGTACAAGTTTGAGGTTCCTGTCGTTGACCTCGACGTTGTTGAAGGTCTTCGTGATGGAGCTCATGAGAAATAAGTTGGATAGTGGTAGTCAAAAAGTCGGCGAGATGGATGTTTTCAAAAACTGCGTGTCATGGTCGGACAACAGATTGGTTTGACACGATATTACCATGGGACTAGACGGGACTTGGGACATGAATAAATATGTACGAGATACTTATGCAATGGACACGCTCTTTGATACACTGATGCTTCGATCATATTGCTACAGTCTGGTCCCCGACAAGTTCCATCAAACCGTGACCTCTAGAAACCCCCATTGAACCGACTCAAGTCATCACCCTGCACAACACCCACATTCTGATCCGGCAACGCAGCAGCTCCCTGATCGAGCCCATTGACCTGACCCGCCGGCCTCAACATACTGTCCTGCTCAAACGCACTAAACAAATTCAGTAGATCCGTCTCCAACCCAAACATATCCGCCATATGCTCATCCATAAAATTATTCCCCACACTATTTCTCGGCCAGTTCGTAGGAACAAGTGTCTGCTGCTGTCGTACCTCTGGCGTTTCTTGTTGCAGAATCTCTGCAAGTGCCGTGTTGCCAGTTGGTGTAATCGGTGACTCTAGCGATAAAGCGCGATGAATCGTCCCCTTTAGTGAGCGCCAAAGTCGTCGACCGAGTTGTCCGTGCTGAGAGATGTTCTTCAAAAGACGGACGGCGTCTTGGAAGCTTTGTCGGCACCGATCGGCGAAGACGTCTGGGCCGTGGCATACTGCTAGAAGGATTGTTGCCAAAGCGCCTGTAAGGAAATAATTAAATGTTGCTTTTTGACGGGCGTAGATGTCGCTTGTTTCGTTCAGGTTGACTAGAACTTGAATCGTATCCTGTGCAAGACTGACGACGAGTTGAGCACCTTGCATGTCGGAGCGTAGGTTCTCAGCACTCATGACATGATGTCGCAGAACCAAGTTTCGGATGTAATTCCCCCGTAGGTAGAGGAGCGTTCTTAAGCGCTGTAGAACTCGAGGTTGATGACGCGGAGCTTGTGACAGTCGAGGGTAAACAAGCTGTAAATCATCGGGGATAGAGTGAATCCATTTTTGCGTCAAAAAGTCAAAAAAGTCGACTTTATCCTTCGGAACCATGAACGGTGAAGAATCAAGTGGTAGATCCTCCCAGACCTTGGAGCATAACTTGGCGTAGGAGACCATGCATCGAAGATATGGATGCTGGTCACTCTTTCAATCGTCAGTATACGCTTGTCCTTAGTATATGAGGGGAACTCACTGGCTCTGGACATTGGGGATCGATGTCCCGATCCGAAATGCCGAATGATAGACTAGTGCCATAACTCCACCTTCGGTCTAGGATGTATACACACCAGAAACAACGAATTGCTAAATCTCGTTCTGAAGGGTTTTTGAAGTTCTCAAAGAGGGAAGTTCGGCGGTGGAGGCCAATTTCTAGGGCTTCGCGACCGGCGTTGCCGATGGCTCGCCAGGCGAGGAGGTCTTCCCCACAGTGAAACCAGTAGATGCTCTAAACGTCGTCAATAATTGTAAGGAGAGTGAAGAATGGACTTACCAGCATGATCATGAGTTGAAGTTCTTGAAGGTCAATAAACGCCTCGCCTGATACCCTGCAAATAACAGGCTCGACATCATCAATCAACCTCTTGCTGATATTATTCAACCCCTGCGCCTCAATAGCAACAGACGTAGCAACCGCCAGCTTGATAGCCTGCACATCCTTAAGTGTATTCTCCATCGGCGTCTGAAACACCGAAACAGCCTTTCCGGATAACTCATTAACATCAATGAACGGATAGACGCTCTGAATCTCCTCATTATAAACATCCAACAGCCTCTGAACCTCTGTAATCCCCAAACTCGGTAGAATCTCAACATCCTCTATCCCCGGCGAAAGACGCTCACTCTCAACAACAGGCTCAGTCTCACTCGGCGATTCAGCGGGCGTGCTTGTACCCGTAGCATTCGGCTCTATTCCCATGCCTGTGAGGGAGTTTTCAGCGATTTGGAAACTATACGCTGAGCGCGTTGGGCCGACGAATTGAGGCTCGCGCGGCTCGTTGTGTACGTTGCGGATGTCTTTGCGGTAGGTGGAGGGGTGGCCTTGGGGAGTGGACTTTGTGGAGGAGAGGGTTATTTGGGGGAGACGCTGGGATACGTCTTGCAGGGCTGATGTTAGGGCGTTGACTTGGTTTTGGAGGGCGATGACCTGTTGGCTTAGAGATGTGACGTCTGTCCTGATTATATGTTAGCGATAACTTGTGAGATGACTGTGAGACTCACGGAGGTTCTTGAGTTGAGCGTCTTCGCGATGGTTCAGCATCTTCTTTCGCTGGTTGGGCGGTAGGAGCAAAGACGCATTCAACTTTATTCACATCACATCTCTTACAAATCTCATCGCCATCTTCTCTCACACACTTGAGCTTCTTCTTCTTGCACTCATTGCTAATAAAGTCAGTTAGTATATCTCAGATAATCAGGGATGGTCGCGTACCAGGCTACAGGCGCGTATTTGGCGCGTTTGCTCCGCTGATTAGAAGACGTTACCGACTCTGCGATTGAGCCGATTCTCTTGCGACCAGGATCCATGAGTCATTCCTTATGTGTCGCGTGTTGCTGATTGAGACTCATGAAATACGGGGTGTTGTAGTGTCAAGGTCACTAAGGAAAACGGCGGGGCTGCCTGTAATTATTTCTATCCGGGGTTCGCTTATCAAGATATTCCGCTAGACCAAAACTGATGCCAGCTGCGGATCTACGCCTTATCAATTCTTTAGCACTTCTTATCGTACAGAAAGAAATAGAGTTTGGACCTTTCTGCAAGTGGTTATTACTTCCACTCACTAACCCGCTCTCTAGCGTCTTGTTTTCCATAACTTATCGGCACTTCATCTGTTCTTCTAATCCCGCTGATATTATTCTGAGTCTTTGTATCGCGCAGTATGCTCTCGTCACTGGCATTTGCATTATACGCAATAACTGTTCTGTTTGATGGTCCGCTCCCGGTAATTGCTTCTGTGCCAGGCATTGAACTGTTACCGTATTTTCGACCGCTGTAATTGCCATACATGGGGAGTTTGTAGGAACTTGCTGCACCGGAGCTGTCGCCGGAGCTGCCGTAGCGGAAGCGGACGTAGAGAGGGCGGAGGACGGGGATGGAGGAGCACATTATTGTTACGGTGCTTTCGGTCGCAGACCAGATGAGCATATCCACTGTGTCGTCTGTAAACGTTAGTAGATGAATAATTGGTGGGGGATGAAGGGACAGACAAATGTATTCACTGGCGTTCAACCCGTTGAGAGCGACTGTACGTACGATGCCGCAGATACCAGCACTAATCATCGTCAGTCGAGGAGTTCATCGTTTATCACAGAGATGACTTACAAAACACCAAGACTTAGACCGCACGCGACAGTGATCTTCTCTTTGCGCTTCATGTTGAGCTCCCATATCACGAACCACGGAAGAATCGCGAAACAAAAGTCCGCGATGACAAACCAAGCTGCGCACGTTAGCAACACTCCAACTCACCAAATCACTAGAGATACTCACAACCAACAGTCAAGCCGACCTTGGAGAAGTCAATCCAACACGTCCCCGGCACCCGTCGATCCCAAGTCCGCTGAACCGGATCACACTGCACAACGACAACAATACTAGAAAACAGCGTGATAAACACCGTTCCCACGAGAAATGCCCAGATAAACGCTTTCTGGAATTTGTTCCGTACGATGCGTAGTAAAAAGATGCCAACTGCGCATTTTCCTAGGCCGATTACCATTAGCCCTGCCACTTGGCTGTAAATCTCCAGCTCGACGGCTCGGAAGTATGCATCGGGGTTGCCAATGTCTGCGAACTTTCGACCGAGACCGTATTTTGTACTGGCTGTTACGAAGGCGGAGTAGATGATCTGGAAAACCTGTAGATTATTAGTACAAATGATGGAGTCGTATGAAGGTCATACCAGTCCGACCACGACGAGATGATCATCTGCTCCGACAGAGTGCAGGATTTGAGATCGCGTGTATAATCTCAGTCCAACAAAGATTGCAAAGATAACTACTTGAACCCATAGCACTGCATTGAGCATAGGTCCCATGCCTCCGTAGTAGCTCTCCATGATTGCATTGATAACAAAGAAAAAGAACAAAAAGCTGAAGTGGTTCGCCTGGTCTTGTGGAACTCATGGCCTTATCGGCTCCAAGTGAGACTCACCAGTGCCCCTGATCACACGTGTCCAACAGCCGAGTATAGTGCGTCTGCATCTTCCCGGAAAAAAGGAAAGGAGCGAGGGATCACTCCCTAGCGCATTTCAATGCATGGTCAAGGAGGATTGTTAACTATCCTTTGTTCTGACGAGATCTACGCGAAAACCCTTGTTGGCGACATGGTGTCTCTGGCACGCGAGAGACAAACTTGGAGATGGACCAATAATAAGTGGTTGTATAACGGTAGCGAGTTTTGTTGGTTATAACCTGGAAATAAGGAGAAACATGGCGTGACTGTTGGTTGATGCGGGCTTTGTTTCCTCTTGTCTCGTGGTATGTCATATATGATAGACCTCAAAAAGCCTTTCACAGCGAGAGTCTACATTCTCGCGGAACCTGAGTACTTGGGCAGCTGCAGGAACAAACTTTACCACATTTAATGCAAGAGTCTTGCAATGAATTCTGCCGTCCATTAATTCTCCTCAGTTGCCGTCATCCGTAGGATTTGCCGAGACAATGAACTGTCCCCACTCCCTCATCAAACGGTTGCTCTTGTTGCTTTTTTTCCTCCGACCGGGCACGATGTTTCTCCAGTCTTGTGATTCGCCACGTTGTCAGCCAACTGCATTATATGATACCTGACAGTGAAAACTCCACTAACAACGGCGAAACCGCCAGAGTAACATCGATCACTTATGTTAAGGAACTGTAGAATGGTCGCATCTCCAAACCTTGATACGCGGTTCCGATGCAAGGATTCAATAAAAAAGATTATCAGAGTTTCTCTCCGTAGGCGAGGCTACGGTAGATCCACTTGTACAACGACGGATATGATGATCGCGGCTCAACGTTGCATTTATGAACCGCGTCATTTCTCCGGGCCGTCAATTACGGGTCAACCGCCGTTAGGTCAACCGTGCAAAAGCATTGGTCAACGGTTATAGGCGTGGTTGCTGCAGGTAACCATGAGGCGACCGGATCTTGCATATCCTTTGACTCGGAGCCCATCACATATTCCTCGTCATTTATGTTGCGGCAACAGCTTATCTCTAGCACCCTCAAGGGTGAGCTGAGGCTCAAGACTTTGGGTTGTTTGGCAGTGGATCCATAACGCGAAGACTTGCCCGAAGAATCCCGCGTTCCTCGTGGGATTCACATCCTAGCATAAACTCGCTAAGCGACCTTGTTGCATAGTAAGCCAACAGAGGATGGGGCAACAATCCGTTCACCATCAGTTAACGTATCATTATGAGGAGCAGTTCATCCTCATGTTTGTTAAGTGGCAGCACGGACATTACTGGTGCCTGATATGAGCCATCTTGGTGATATGCATTGCATTATCAAGCAGAGAATGCTACGAGACTATCAGGTAGATTATAATAACAATGCTTAAGTTTAATAGTGAACTCCTCTTAGGTCAATTCACAGCCGATATCCGAATGATTGGTTTTATAGAAACTCTCTTTATCCCTTGAGGACGGAGGGGTACCCCTTTAGTACTGATTAAACTAAAGGTATCAGGTACCTGTTGTACCAACAGCTCTGCTATCCTCTGCAAGGTAACTTATAAAAAATCCAGCATTGGACAAAGTCATGACTAGATAGCGTTCAAAGGGACACCCTTTCGCACCAACTTCGTATCCCGGTAAGGGGCAGCAGGGTTCTCCCACATCAACTGAATCACTAGTCTAAGTGAAGACATCTCATTGTGAATCATGAACGTATTTATACAAGCGAGCTATCTCATTTTCTATCACAAATCTGCAAATTCTCTTTTCTTTTTCGACTCCACCCAAAGCATACATACTCACATTCTTGTACCTGACTTCACACAATGGGCTCAGTTGGTTCTTCAACAAACGACATCATCGCCACCCTCGATGCTGTAAGCCCAAGTCAATTCGGGGGCGATGAAGTCGAGCGTCTCCGTGTCCGTGCAGCTGCGCGTCGTTTGCTAGCAAGAGTCGAAACTCCATATGAACGAGCATGGGGTTTTTGTTTCGAACATCCTGCTGTCTTTGCGGCTTTGCAGACTGCGATTGATTTAGGAATCTGGAAGGCTTGGACCAAGGAAGGTAGAGGGAAAAAGACGATCGATGACTTGGTTAAGTTGACTGGGAGGGATGTTGAGCCAGACTTGTTGCGTGAGTTGTCATATTCCTGTCATTTTGTTCGAAGCTTACGTGCGTTTAGGACGTCTGTTCCGACTCCTGGCTGCGTTTTATGTGGTTGAGGAGGCAGGTGTAGACACCTTCAAACCCACACCATTCTCATACGCCATTGGTGATGAAAGTACCAAGGTCCGAGCCTCCCTCGAAGCAGCGTAAGTCTCTCAACCACAAAACCAATACGCCAACTAATGAAACTCAGAACCTACCAGTACATCTCAGCGGGCCAAAATCTCCCCAAGTACCTCGCCAAAATAGGCTACAAAGTCCCCACAGCAGCAGAAGACAACAACTACGCAGGCAGCGATCCCGACGGCCTCAACTTCTTCGGTCGTCTTCAGAAGAGTCCAGAGTACTATGAAGCCTTCACAGGACACATGGAGGCGTGGACATCTTGGAAGACACCCTGGACTAAGATTTATAATCCTAGTAATTTGATTGAGGGTGCTGATCTTAGCAAACCGCTGGTTGTGGATGTTGGAGGTAATACGGGTATTGATATCTCGCATGTTCTCAAGGCCAGGCCGGATTTGCCAAAGGGTGTTTTGGTGTTGCAGGATTTACCGGAGATTATTGAGCGGGCGGATGTTGATGAGAAGATTACGGCTATGGCTCATGATTTCTTCAAGCCTCAGCCAGTAAGGGGCAAGTCTCTTCATTCCAGGTCACTATGATCTCAAGTACTAACTCAAGTGTAGGGAGTCGGGCATACTTCATGCACGCTGTTCTTCACGACTGGCCCGATGCTCAAGCAATTCAACTTCTACAGAACACCAAAGATGCTATGACAAAGGGTTACTCTAAGCTCTTCGTCTACGATATCGTGCTACCACCAACTGGAGCCAGTATCAGTCAGGCTACCATGGATGTTCAGATGATGTCCCTTCTTTCAGCTTCAGAGCGAACAAAGAGTCAATGGGAGGAATTGTTGACGGGGGTTGGGCTCAAGATTGTTAAGTTTTGGCCTGATCCCCAGCAGTATGAGATGCTGATCGAGGCAGAGATTGCATGAGCTAAAGACGAAAGAACGTCCATCAAAGACGGCATGTAATCACAATCAAGAGTAAAGAGATATCTGCTAGTTCGAGTATCCGCAAAGAGATTCTGATTCTTGTATCGTATCAGTAGCCCCAGGAAACAAGAGTAGTAGCAGTTCGGCACTAGGATAAGCCTCATCGATTTACCAACGGCAAGCTTAATCCTCCCTCTCAGATAGCGCAATGATACTAAACTCGGCGCTCCCCTCTCCTGCGTTAATAAAACGCCGCACCCCAATGTCCAAGACTTTGCTACTTAGCATATCCTCTCCCTCACTCACAGGTCCGTAGCACATCATCCCGCCAAAGCTTCCATCCAACCCCCAGAGATTCCCGTCCATCCCTTTCACAAAGGCCATGAAGTGATACCCGATAGGATCCTCGGCATTGGGCGCCGCTGTATCGCCTCTGGCTGCCGCCTTGCTGTGCGCTTCCTCCAGCACGGCTGAGTTATACAAAAGATCCGCGCGCTGAGTGGGTAAGGGCAGCGCGAGAGCTTTGTCGAGGAGTCCTGCCAGAGGCGATGCGGGCACGAGGCGCTCGCGCAAGGAGCCATTGAGTAGGGCGTGTACAAGAGCGACCATGCCGCAGGCGTTGCCGATTGTCTGGGGGAACCAGAGTACCGGGGGCGCGCCGTCTGTTGGATAAAGGTCGTCAAAACCCTCCATTGAGTAGGTCTTCCGGTCAGGAGGAGCTGGCGTTCTTTTGCCAGCGGCCACATCTTCAGCCTCGACGGCGTGGTAGGCATTAGAAGGCGTGATGAAGATGAGGGCATGTGCTGGTCGCGGCACCATGGCCAGGAGGTCCGGTTCGTCGAGGGAGTAGACATCGTGAAACGCCAGCTTGGGATCCATGCCTAGGTCGTGGGCCAGATTGGTGAAGACCTGGGGGTTGTTCTCGAGCGGAACGAAGAACTTTCTGCCCTCGGGACTGTGATAGACTGCCATCTTGACTCTCGGAGGTGCGGCTAACGGGCCTATAGCGCTGTACGGGTTAAGCGCGTCGCTTTTTATAGGGAGCAGTAAATAAGCTGAACAGGATAGTGATGCCTGAGATTTGAATTTATCAGTCGGCGCTTGAAGTGGAGGTTGCGTGGCGTTTTTGTTTACGGGAGTTGGAGAAGGTAGGCATCCAGGCGTTGACGTAAGGCGGAGAGTGAGTGCTGCGCATGGCGCTACTCTGATTGGCTGAATATTGTCGGCATGTGTGCAACCTGATGTATTCAGTCGGTAACTTGACACGACAGAGGATGTTTTATTTGTTATTCGTCAGTATTGATAAGAGTTGGGGGTCATGCGATGGCAACACCTAGGCGTTTCCTACAATGTATTGATTAGTCCCTCAGACGTCCTCACGGCTGCATGTTTTAGGCCGAGACTGAGTTCCCGACACTCATGTTGCAATAGAGTCACTTAGACTAGCACTCCGCAGTGGAAGTTTAACCTACCCAAATTTATTATTTTATCAATCGGCAATATTCCAGATTCCAAGTCGGGAACCTTTACACATGCTTACCCGACAGCAGCCTGTGATTTGTTTCCAAGACCTCGGAATTCACCCGTGCGTTGGCCTATCAGATCAGAACCGAACCACCGATTTTGGCGGCTACGGTTCAGTTTCGGTGACGCAAACCGAAGCTGGTAGTCTCTAGGTCTAGTATATCAAAATCAATTCTTTCGATTGGCACTTTGTTACCTCTTTCAAAGCTACCAATTAGCCTGACCAAGAACATTCCATCACGATTTCACAGCATCCTTTATTCCACCATAGTAGTTTCTGGTCTCTCCCCACTCGACCTTTCCTTAGATGGCCACCATAATGGCTGATTCCCACCTGAATCTCATCGTTGACGTCGCCAAAGAGACCAATTCCAACAGCCCCGCAGCAGACATCTGGCGTGCTCTCGACACGGCCGTCAGCACCATCTTCCCCAACCAGCTCTTCACCATCTCTGTCTACGATCAGGCCACTGGTACCACGTGTCGTCTTTACACCACGCGCAACGACGTCCAGCCTATCGGTGCGCGGAAAAAGGTGACACAGAGTGCGTGGTCGAACCAGGTTCTTCAAGATGGCAAGCAGTTCTATGGCCAGTCAATTGAGGAAATCAAGAAATCCTTTTCTGAGTGGGAATTCCTGTCTACAATTGGCTGTGAGAGTGTATTGAACACCCCTGTTCGGAACAATGCGACTGGTGCCATAGTGGGAACCCTGAACATTCTGGGCGAGCCACATGCATTTGATGAGTCTCCGGTCAAGTTGGCTGTTGTGCTAGGTCAACTGGTCTCAGGAGCTATTGAGGCTTGTAGAGAGGACATCCTATCAATGCCTTTTGAAGGGAAGATGGAAACCGTCTAGGCTCATTACGTAGCATTGCGTGCCGTATGCTCCCTTATGGCCTTGTTGACGATGGATTGAGCCAAAACAAGCGGCTCTCTTAGCTGTAGACATTGCAGCTGTGTTGATGACGAAGTTATTGATATAGGCCAGGGTATCAGGTCCCTGATAACCTTAACTAGTGAGAGTTCTTATTAGAGCCTGTATCTTAAGGAGTAGTTTTAAAGTATTTTTAATATTAAGTTAAAGCCATAATTGAGGACTAAAGGTAGCCTTTCAATCCTTAGGGAATATATCTAAAGTTCTCTTTATATATTAGATTTTATTACATAGTGCTAAAAAGCTTATCTCAGGTAATTATATAGGCAGTTAATAAACTACCAAAACTATATTTATTAGATTATTATTTTAAATTAATAGACCTGATAACTGATGCTTGCATCGCGTACCTTACTTGCATGCCATATGCATGGATAGAATCGGTATACCAATGGCTTATAAGATAGTATTAGAACAAGCAAGCCGTCTATAATTACTTATAGGCTCGACTTTTGCAACACGAATATTGGGCTACATAATCTATATAACCAATCGCTGGCCTTGAGACTAAGCTTCAGGCTCATAACACACTTCATGAAGGGACGATACCCTTTTTCAAATATAAACCTCCACCCAAAAGGCTACCACGGTGTTATTTTTCAGAGAAAAGACAACAGGATAACAAAAAGGCAACAATCCTTTACGCCATACATTAGTTGTAGGGACACGTTCTGGCCCGAGAAATGCCTAACAGACATATCGGAATGATGGCTTCTCTTTGTCCGTCAGATCATTGAAGGCCTCGGAGGTTTCAATTTGGTGATCAACCTCAGTATGTCTGGATTCTCGATCCCTCTTGCTATTCTCCTGACGACAAAGAACGCCGTGCATAGAGATAGCGGCGATCGCCACGACAACACAAACGAGAAGTCCAGTGAATCCAGCAGTGTAATTCGGGGCGTCTTTTGCTCGGAAAGCCTGAGGGCCTAAAGAGTAAGGACATTAATTCAAGCCAGCAGAGTAACCTTGACACGAGCAGTGTACCTAGGATATTTCCGAGTGAGTATGCAATAAACCACAGTGCGTTCATGGTGACCTTCTTGGTATGGCCAGAGGTGTTGGCCATGGGTAGAGAGGTCGACAAGACATAGGGCGTGAAATAAGTCCAGAAGCATAGATAGGATGCCAACAGAGCATGCTGATTATCTCGAGGGAGTTGCCAGAGGAGTACGGCACAGACCAGGGGAACTAAGTTAGCACAGGCTATGATGATGCAACGATATCCCTTGAGCTTAGCAGACGGAATAGATAACAGAATCTGGAAGGTTGTCCCGATAACACCAGTTGGGAGGTTAATGAGGATTGATTGTAAGTTGTTGAATCCAAAGCCGGACACGATAAGGCCGGAGAAGCTGGATATACCACCTTTTCTATCATTAGTGAAAATTGGGAGAAAAGGAGAGCTGATTCCGAATTCTCACCGTTGGGAACATTCTGAGCGGCTGCAAAGATGACCAGAAGCCAGGTCTTGGGATCAGCCAAGAGCTCCCTGACCTGGTACCACTTGAACTTGACATCCTCAACACCTGTATTATTATCCTTGACCCTCTGGATAGCGACCCATTTCTCACGGTCGCTGAGTTGCCAGCTGCTGACTGGGGAGTCCGGAAGGAAGATCCAAAGAAGGCAGGCCCAGATGACGGTAAAGCCACCGATTACCAGGAAAAGGAGTCGCCACCTGGCCACGCCAGTATTCGTCAGACCGATGGCGTAGCTGACAATACCTGTGAAGGCCGTAGAAACTGTGTTGAACCAGATAGCCGTCCTCACGGGCTGCTCGGATCTGGTCCACCACATGACAGTAAGGATACTGTTGGTAGGGTATACAATGGCTTCGAGACCACCCACTTGATGCAAGTTAGTAATGAGGTCTCAAAAGGATTGGGTAATGGGGAAATTACTCAGGAATCGGACAACGGACAACCCAGCCATGTTGTGAACCGCTGCGGTGCACATGGCAAGGATGCCCCAGCCAAGAACCGTTACAGCAAGAAGCTTTCCGACAGGGAATCTTTGGATGAGAATGGCCATGGGCCACTCAAACACGAGATAACCAATAAAGAAGAGACTGCCGATGAGCGAGAACTGATTCTTGGAAATGTTTGTGTCTTGCAAAATGCCCAGGATGGCCGTGTTGCCGATAATGTTCTTATCGACGGCCGCCAGGATGGTCGTCACTGCCATGAGAGGCAGGACGGTGAGGTCAATCTTCCAGAGGACACGCCGGGATTCCTGGACAGAGATCGGCAGATTCTTGATCTGCGGGTCCAGAGAGTTGACGAAGGCGGTGACGATGTTAACGTCGTGTCCTGCTGGAACGACGATATCTTGCACGTCTCCTCGGCCGTCTGAGCCATTAAGCGATGGGTTGGAAAGACGGCCAGTCTTTTCTGCAATTTCATCCATTCTGGTAGTAATTTGATAAATGGGTAAGAAGACGAAAGCGGGACAATGATGGAAAAGATCAGGGGTCTCCACGACGGATGGTTATAATAAATCTGGAAATCCGTACACTGGCCGAGAAGATGGCGCTTTTTATACCATATGTACTATTCCTAGAATCGGGGAAAAGGGAGTCTTCTTCTCCGCACGACTGTCACCTACGCCGTGCGCTCATTCGGCGAAACTCAGCTGGTTGACCAAACTATGTATCTCTACACTCAAACCTTGTCACTCATCTCCACTCCTCCACACCCCAGATCTGGGGGCCAGTGCATCGGACAAAATCAACGGAGATAGATAGGTAGTATTTGGGGGTCTGGCTTGCAATGTTCCCCATGACCGCAAAGCTGGCTGCAATATCTGTAGACTGTCGGTATTGCGCGGTCAGTTATCCGACGTTCCATTTGATAAGTTGCATTAAGCATAATTCTACTCCAAGAGGGTTTGGCAAAGAGGACCTGGCGGGTCGGAGTCTAACCGATAGATACGAGTTGGTGCATCGACCAGAATCAGTACTAGAGATACACACCCTCGGCTCAAGTCCGATATCACGCTCTCGCCAGGGATGAGAATCCTAGTCCAGTGTCCCCTGCGACAGCCAACGATAAAGGTTTGTCCCTTTCATTGCATCAAGGCAGATGTAAAGAAAAGAAGTCAGGGAATGAAGATGTTGCTGGCCCAAATCTGACTGGACCAGATGGATGACTTGCTTCTACTACCTCAAGACGAAGTCATCTTTCTCCTTCTCCTATTATGCCCTATCAAAAGTCTGCGCCGCCATCATAAAGAAGGTGGTTACTGAGCAACATACAGTTGCGCTTGAACAGTTGAAGAATCATGTTTCCTTTGCCAACAGGGGCATATAAAGTCTTATGACATGTGGATTAACTCACAATCCCGGCAGAATACCACGGTCAAGAACCAGACAAGGAGATGGGGATCATTGTTGCCGTTATTCGTGTACCTAGTATCTACCAGCTACTCCAAACGTAATTGCCCCCTTGAATCGTCTCCAGACCTCCTTTCTCAAAGCATAATACTCGACCTTTGTTCTTGAAACGGCGTCCCTGTTCTCCACCGCCCGACGGAACAAGTATGAGATACAGTCTCCCAGAGTTCCCCAACTCAAGCACTTGTAGGCCTCCGGAGACGCGGGGACGTTCGTCCTGGGGTCCGCTGCGAGCTGGAGCAGCGTGCAGCTGACCTCATCAGCCATGCCGAGAAGCTGCCCATACTGGACCTTGGTCAATGGCAATCCCGCTTCGGCACGTTGCTGCTGCACCTGGTAGGCGTGCAGCGCACTCTGCTTGTTGTGCGTGGCGAGGAACAGGTCCACCTTGGGAAAGCCGCTAGTAGTGCCAGGTCCGAGATCCTTGTATCGACGCTGCAGCAGGCCCTCTGCGATGCTGTTGTACGAGTCATCGGTCTGTTGCTTTGTGTCGTGGATCAGCCCCCGGGGCTCCGAGTTCATGTAAGCGCCTCGTACCAGCTTGACACCAATAGTAAAGCCCTCATACTTGGCACAGTGAAGATGGTCGAGAAGGGTGGATGGTGTCGACTTCAGGTAGGCTTGGTATGTGTTGTAAACGATTGCTTGTTCGCGGTTGTATCTACGCATGAGGCCGAGCGCAATGTCATCAATCGCAGACTGCACGAATTGCTGTTCGGCGTCGATGAGTATGCCTGCCTTTCGCTCTATAGCCCTTTGACAGACGGCGTCGAGAGAATCCTGCATCTGTTTCGGAAGAGGGGTCTGGTCCTTTAATGCTTGCATCACTCCAACTCCAGCTCCAGTGAACCTGGATATTGTCAGTGTCAATGTGAAAAAGGATGTCAGAGGTGAACTTACTTGAGTGCTAAGAAATCACCTTTCTCAAGCATGGAAGCGGTCTCCAAGACGCCCTGTCGCCATGCTTCAATTCCTTCATCGAAAGTTGGCTCTTGCGCCGGAATACCTTCTTCTTTGAGTTCCTTGACTCCGACACCAACTTCCTGCTCCCCGGAAGCTTCAATGACGACTTCCCGAGCATATGTCAAGATCACACCATTGAATCCCATGTCCTTGATGTTGTCGATGGTGTTTTTAACTTCGAGCACGTCTTCACCAGCGCAGAAGTGTCGATATATAGTGGACTTGAAGAGGGCATTGAGTATGGGGTTCTTGTCGACACTGAAAAGAAGCGAGTGAGGTTTGGTGAAGAAGGACAGTATAGCTAGGGAGGGCGTAAGGAGAATCCGATTGCTGGATACCGTTGCAATGAGCAATGATCTCAGCAGCATCCCCGTTGGCAAGAGGGAATGTGGCGGAGGCGTACGAGTTGGGGTTGTCGTGGTTCCAACATGACGTCTTTGTGAGATTCTGTTGGCTCGGAGAAGAGTAAGCCGTGAATGTGCCTGAGTACGTGAAAGAGAAGAGGGCGCTGGACGCATTGTGTCTATGTGCAGGTGTGCTGGGCAAGTTGTTGGTGATGGACAAGGATTATGGCATTAGAAATCCCAAGTCTACGATCTTGACAACAACGCTGTCGGGGAATTGAATTCCGCTGGCTTCTTGCGTTCAAGAGTCTGACCCTCTGTCCCTATCAGGATATGGTGGTGTAGTACGTATAGTAGTCTACACTGCATATCGGTGCTCGGACCAGCAGCCGATACCCCTCCCATCGGCAACGTGTCACACGGCCCGTCGGCAGTCTGCCCACCCCGACCTTTCCCCAGTCTTCGGTAGCAAAGATAACCGACAGCTTTACCCCAACTCTTGATCACGCCAGGAATGTGGCTGCGCCTAACCTTACCAGCAGCCTATGGCAGCGCGCGAAAGCAAGCGGCAGCTCAGACCATATCGAAGCATTTCCCCGGCGTCGAGTTAAAACAGGTACGTAGTAGGGGCGCAGTTGCTTGACTCTTATCCCTGGAAGCAAACCTGTCTTTAATGCAAAGGGGACTGTTTATATCTGTATGTATGCATGTATATTCTTCGTCCGGGGGACTGTGGATCGCTGTAAGCCTTCCAAAGGGGGCTCAGGACATGCTAAGCTGAAATTCTATAATTATTGTCGCATCTGATCTACGAAATGAATGAGGTGATAAGATTTGGAAATTATTCAAATGACAGCTCGCAATCCAAAGACTATTAGAAAGTCGAAGCAAATGCCAGCAAGCCGAGTGTTGTGTTTTGGTTCATTAGGCTGTCCATGTATAGACCTTGAACCCATTGTCTGCACTGCGAGTAATAACAAGAGGCTATCTTTGACCAACTCATCTCCTTACAAATACACCTTACATACAACCAAGATAAAACGAGCATGGTAGATAATATCCTATTTTCAGGGGGCCCAACAGCCAAGCACAGAGCTCTATGTACATATGACAGTGATTCACTCTGGACTCCACCAATGCTCTCGTCAAGGGATTCGCTTCTGAGGTTGCACTTTGCAGATCACTATTTGAGCTTTTATACCTCGTTAGAAGGGTACTCGACCTCGTCGGCACCAATTAAATCTTCCTTCATACTCCTGATGCTTGTGAAACGAGATAGGAGGTTAGTGCTGGTGGCCTTATCGTTGGTGCCCGAAGCCCGGCCGCCTCCAAAAGGCTGGTGACCAACAACGGCGCCACTGCTCTTACAGTTAACATAAAAGTTACCAGCCGACTGTCGAAGAGCCTTCTCGGCTTCAGCGATGGCGGTTCGGTCGCGGGCAAAGACGGCGCCGGTAAGGGCAAACTTGGTAGATCTGTCGATCAACTCCATAGTCTGCTTATATTCGGCATCTGGGTATACGTAGATGGAGAGGATAGGACCGAATAGCTCATTCTTCATGAGGTTATGCGAAGGATTCCTGGTTTGGAAAATAGTGGGCTGGATAAACCAACCCTTGGACTTATCAGTAGAGCCGCCGGCAAGGAGCTCGACTTCCTTGTCTGCCTTGGCGTCCTGGATGACCTTGTCAAGCTTCTCCCAGGACCGCTCGTGGATAACAGGGCCAATGAAGTTCTTGAAGTCCTCGGGGGGTCCGACCTGGAGCTTCTCCGTCTCTGCGACCAGCTCCTCTTTAAACTTGGGCCAGATAGACTCGGGAACATAGAGGCGAGACGTAGCAGAGCACTTCTGTCCCTGGTATTCGAAGGCTCCACGGACGGTGTTGACAACAGCATCCCGGATATCAGCGCTGTTGTGGATAAGGTGAAAGTTCTTTCCGCCAGTTTCTCCAATAACACGAGGGTAGCTCTCATAGAGACCGGACCGGATTCCGTCACCGATCTTGCCGTAGAGATCACGAAAGACATCAGTGGAGCCTGTAAAGTGAAGAGCACCAAACTTGGGGTGCTCAAGAACAGCCTTTGTGACCTTCTCGGCGTCACCGGGGAGGAACTGAATGACACCATCTGGGAGGCCGGCTTCCTCGAGGACCTTCTGGAGTACGTAGCCAGCATAGATGGCGCTGTCGGACGGCTTCCAGATAACGACGTTACCCATGATGGCTGGTGCAGCAGTCAGGTTGGCGCCAATGGCTGTGAAGTTGAAGGGGCTGATAGCGTAAACGAAGCCTTCGAGGGGGCGGTACTCCATCTTGCTGCAAATGGTTTGTTAGCACGCTTACAGTATTGGAGTGATCATTGAGATGTTCAGCTTACTTCCAGACTCCGGCATCGTTCATTGTGTTCTGCTGCTTGTACAGCTCAGCGGCATAGTGCACGTTGAATCTGAGTCCACAGTTAACCATTATTTCGTAATCACATCCGCTGCTGACTAGGGTGATAATAAGTACCTGTAGAAATCACAACTCTCGGCAGCTGAGTCGATCTCGGCCTGCCAAATGTTCTTACCCTGCCCGAGCATAGTGGCGGCCATGATCTCGTAGCGGTACTTTCCAGCAATCAGCTCCGCTGCTCGAAGAAACACGGCCGCTCGATTCTCAAACGAAGTGTTGGCCCAATCCTCTTTCGCGGCCATGGCCTTCTCGATCGCTTCCGACACCTGGTCAGGGGTCGCTGTAGCATATTCGGCGAGGGTAGTGGCATGGGCAGAGGGAATGGGTTGAGAGCCAGTGGCTTTGGAGGCGACCTATACGGCAATGAATTGTTAGTCAAGTGAGCCTCTTGCCTGGAAATTCACTAGAATAGAAATGAAGACACACCGTCTGGCCACTGATCTTTAGCGGAACCTTGATGGGAAGACGCTGCTTGAGGCTATCAAGAGCCTCCTGCAACTTTTGGCGCTCCAGGGAACCCTTTGCGTAGGTGGGCTATAAGCATGTCAGTATGATTGACCTTCTCAAGCTCAATCAGGCGCAGGGCTGTGTAGCGGTGCATACGTTGGGTTCATTTCGAATTGGGGGGACCCTGAAAGTCCCTAGGTAGCGGGTAGTGAGCTGTCGAGGAGCTGCCTGACAGCGAATAGCCTGACGGACGTTCAGCATCATGTGTGAAGCCATTTTTGTGAATTGGAGAAGTATGTGTCTCGACAAAATAAACAAAAGAAAGAAGGGAGAGGGGTCAATTGGAGGACGATTAAAATTACTTAAATGGATGTGAGTTAAGAATGACCCCAAACAAAGGAAGCCCAGAAATCTTTTACGAGTCCGCCATCGGCTACAATCGGTACCGAGCGACAACTACCGTGATGCCACAACACCGCACGCAGATCCAAGCTACCCAGGCTGACAATCTCTTGAAGTGAATCACCGACCACCAAGTTAACATTGAATGCCCTCTCGGCTGATGTGCCCGAAATATGAAAATAGCGGGACCGGAGGGCCTGTCACGGTAAACAGCCGATGGACTTTGCGGCAGATATCCGATGCCTTGTCCATGTCAATATCCCGACCTTGCCTATCTTGCCCCCGCACTCTAACAACCTAACAAGATCACGGAATGCGGCGCGGCTCTAGAATGGTCTCGGCGTGTTGCCGACTTCATGGGTGCGGTTCCGCTGTATTATCAGATACCGCTCACAAGGTTTGACCCTGCAAACCAACAAAACCCTGTAAGCAACACACACGCACGACAGCAATGGCAGACACAGTCAGAGACATTGTCGCGGGGGCGATGGGGGGCGCTGCGCAGGTTGTAATTGGTAAATATTCCAAAAACGTATAAACGAACAAGACACTCACTCATGATGGATGATTAGGGCAACCATTCGGTATGATACTCCATATTCAATTAGTTCTCGTAATCATCTCTCACCCACGCTTGTAGACATCGTCAAGGTTCGACTTCAAGCATACGGTGGTGACGCATTGGATATTACTCGAAAGATCTGGAGTGTAGAAGGACCACGATCTTTCTACAAGGTTAGAAAACGCACTTGTTACCATGTTCTTGGTGCATATTTGCTGACTGAACATTTACCCAGGGCACTTTACCGCCACTCCTCGGAGTCGGTGCCTGCGTTAGACAAACCATCCCGCATAACTTTGGAGGACTAGTTATTGATGATTTCATAGGTCAGCATTCAGTTTGGTGCATTTAACTGTTTCAGTCAACAGTTTGACACCTTCAACAAGCAGCAACGTTCTAACCATGAAGGCTCCTTGTCTCTCGGCCAGGTTTACCTAGCTGGTGGCTTAGCCGGTGTCACCAACAGTGTCATATCTGGCCCTATTGAGCACATCAGAATTCGACTTCAGACGCAGCCCCATGGTGAGAAGAAGCTTTACTCTGGGGTATCTGACTGCGTCAGAAAGATCTGGCGACACCAGGGTATCTCAGGCATCTACCGCGGCCAGGCCGTCACCATTCTTCGCGAATTCCACGGCTACGGAGTCTGGTTCGCCGCGTACGAGGGCCTCGTCCAGCATGTCGCAAGGATGGAGGGTAAGAAGCGAAGCGAGATTGAGAGCTGGAAGTTTGCAGTATGCGGCGGTCTTGCGGGGGAGTTTCTTTGGCTCCTGAGCCATCCTCTTGATGTCATCAAAAGCAAGATGCAGAGTGACGGATTTGGTCACGATCAAAAGTACAAGACCATGCGAGAGGCTATTCGACAGACTTGGCGAATGGGTGGTGTTTCTGGGTTATTCGAGGGTATTGGTCCTGCGCTACTGCGAGCTATGCCAGTTTCAGCGGGAACATTTGCGACGTGAGTCTGTTTTCTATTCTTCAAGCTTCACAGTCCAGGCAGGTCAAAGCTGATTTTTCTTCAGTGTCGAGATTGTTCGCAAGATGCTGTCGATGGGAGATGAGACGCCAGAGATGATAGAAATCTAAATTAGACCACATTTATTCTAATGGAGCAAAGCTGTACGTCTAGGGAACATAAGCTATGCATTCATTATGTCACATCGCAGAACCATTACCGTATCTTCATCAACCAAAAGTCCCAATAGTCCGTTATCTGCCACCTCCCAAGTTGAAGATCTTGCCAATCTCTGCCCAGTCAACGTCATCCACGCCTGTCAGTGGTAACGTCGGATCGTTGAAGCTAGAGTAGATATCAGTAGCCTCATGGCTCAGATCCATCTCGAAGCTCTGAGGCATATTGAAATCCAGAGGATTCGCCTGCTGGTCTGGACCCATCTCCCACGGCACCCAGGCCGAGGTGGTCATGGACTCATCTTGAACTGCAAACACGCGTTCATCGCTTGCATCCAGCATAGCTCGCTCAGTAAAAGTTAAGCCTCCAAGGTTTGAATCACCTTCTTCCAGCCATGATTGTCTGTCCGTATCGGATGTAGGCGACCAGACCTGTTCATAAAACTGTTTCAGCTCGTCCAGTCGCCGCTGGGCTGCATGATTCCCAGCCTTGGAGAGGTGTCTCAAGATTCCAGCAGCTTGCTTAAGGCCTTCTGGAGGCGCTCCGTCTTGGCCTTGTACAAAGCCCATCATTGTCAATATGAATGCAGCCGAGAACGTAGCATCGAGATCAAAATAACCAAATAATGCTATCACGTAGTCAATATATACACCTGAACTGTGTCGACAGGGTCCGACCGCTTACCGATTCGCTTTTCTGTGCGAAGAGTCGAGAGGATTCGGATGCTCTTAGTGGCAGCATCCTGACATGTCAGGCATAGACGATTGATTACTGGAGACACACGTGTTGGAGGGCTGTCGCTCGATAATTGTACTTTATCCTTGACCCGTTGTAGCAGTATTGGTCTGATACACAGTATGATTGCCTAAGAAATCGAATCAGAAAGTTGGAACGAGACGAAAAGCATGTTAACAGTGGCCTACCTGAAATAACATCAAATACAGCGATGCGCTTGTCCTTGTGGTGGCGGTCGTCATGTTACAGAAGTCCATGGCCAACGAACTAGGTATGGAACGCCCTATCTCGTAAAGATTGTGAAGAGTGTCTTGAATCCTTGTCACAAACTCAGTCTGAGTGATTGTCATGTTTCCATAGAACGCTGTAGAGGTCAGAACGTTTACGGTCTAGGACAAATCCGACAAACTCACATGCCATGATCTCGTCTGTCGTTTGTGCTATTCTGATGTTTATAATCATTGGTAGAGGGTGTTGATATCCAGAAAAAGGGCGAGGAAGCTCAGCCCGCAATTGGCGACCATCCACGCCCGGAGGAAAGCCAAGACCGGTTGATAGGCGACTATAATTACTTGTCAGCCAAAGGAAATGCTCATAATGCACTTCCCGGATCCACTCACCGATCAAGCATGTAGGCCGTCCACCAGACCCTTACTCGGTGATTGACTTCCGATCGAAGCCCTTGCTGTTCATCATGTGGAAGCTGACAGCCCAGGGCCATGGCTAGACGAAGAGCAGAACCAACCTTTACTATGGTCAGCTTTCTGTCTTAGAGGAAGGGATGAGACATTGAGACTACAAGACGCACATAAACATAGGCATCATGCTTACGATCACACCACTGCAGGTAGAGACCAGCCAAACACAGCGTCTCAACCGCCAACACTCCATGTGAACCAAGTTCGTAAGTTGGCGGAATATTCTTGATTGCTTCTGCAAAGAACGAAGCTCCTGGCGGGGACGCTGGACTCTCACTCGGCGATCCTATGAGCATACCTACTGCCATAACCAATAGGTACTGGGTATACCACAGTGTTCGCATCTGCCTGAGCCGGGTAGGTTCATCTTGATATAGTAGATCTAGAGAGTCAGAAAACGCTCTCGGATCGACAAAGTGTTGGTTAACTCCCATCAAAGACAGGAACGTCTCAAAAAGCTGACGGGATTGGCCCTGGGATATTAACTCGGGCGTGGGACTTCCGTGTACAAGAGTGGCGGCGGTGTTCCATTGGCTTTGCTTTGGTGGACCATTGCCAGCAGACGTAATTATTGAGGTTGCCGGCGAACTGTGGGAGTTTTGGTTGTCGACGTGATCGCGTACCATGGTTCGCACGCTGCACTCAAAGGCAGGCCCAGACACAACAGTAAGGACTGTGGGGATTCAGAAAGGCATCCGATTTCAGAGACGGCCTATGAGATGTGTTATGGTTCTTACCTGGACTTAGCGGCATCTCTGCTTCCCGCGCAGGCTCAGAATCTCCCTCGGCTGCATCACGGTTCATGGGCGGCCCAATAAAAGGGGTGCTGGATTGTTTCCCTACCGGGAAGACATAATTAGATCGAAGTCGAGTCAGGTGGGTGCAGAGAAGACTTACGCGATACCTCTTCAAGTTTCCCTTCTAAACCTTTAATGGTCTTGACAAGGTCTTGGACGTAGCTTCTGAACGTTAGATCATTTTTATTTCTTTAACTTTATATCTGCGTCGCTGGGAACAAATAAATAGATAGCGTATAACTTACGCCTCCGAATAGCCGCGGCGAGCGATGGTGCCAAATCTACACTCGAAACCGTGGCGCGTGCAGGTCAGACATGGTTGACTGCCAGAACACTTGACTTTTCGACGACGGCAGCTTTCGCAACTATATTAATGTAAGCATTTTTGGTTTAAGTGGGATCTTTTTTTCCCCCTTCTTCTTGCTCTTGTTCTAGGGTCTTCTACTTACGCGTTGCTCGCCCGAGTGAGCGGAACTGTGGTATTTGCTGGCATTTTCCCCGGTGCAAAAGAAAAGACAGAATCAGCGAACAAGGGCCTCGATCTGCGTTCTAGGGTAAAACGACCATGAGAGGAAGAGGGGAAGCGAGGCATATGAGGAGGACACGAGGGGGTCGGGGATGGAATGATCCGCATGGCGGCTTTAGACTACTATAGTTAGGTTCATCGGTAATTTGTCCACCCATGCACTTTGATGAGAACGGTAGCCGATAACACACTCCCGGCAAGTTTTAGCTGGCTTGTGAGGGATTGTGAGACCAGCGATATTAAGACTTCTAGGCTGGAGAGTATATTGGCTCAAATTGATTTGGAATTTATGGATTTTCTTCTTTTTTAGTCTTCTATTTATTGAGTCTGATCTTAGCCTTGCTATTCCATCGCTCATTTAGTAGCTTCTGCCAAAAAGCGTCCACTTCTGCGCCAACTTGTCACATTCTGGGTTCAAACACTTCCGCCCCTCCTCAATCTCACCAGGCTGCTCGAACGGAATACACAGACTCTTCATTCCCATTGAGGCAGTTCCCTGGTCGCCCAAGTCATCCTCCTTGGTCGTCAACTGCTTGATGCGCTCTTCACATTTACCGTGAAGACAAAATGGAATCAGGACCACATTCTTGCTGTCCAAGGCGGGAGTAACCTCGTCCCAATTTCCAATGACTTTGCGATGCTGGCTGTATGCTAGATTCGCCTTGTCGTACATATCCTTCTGGATCTGTTCGAGCAGCCTGGTCGCCTGAGGCCCAATCTCGGCAACAGGTATCGTTCCCTTTTCGTTGTTGTGCCTGACGGCATAGCTGACGACATGACTTTTCGCGTCTTTTGGTCCGAATTCCATTCTCAAGGGAACGCCCTTCATCTCCCAGTCGTTGAACTTCCACGCTGGAGTGTATCCTTCACGCGTGTCGACCTCGACGCGGAGGCCCAACTTCTTCAACATCTTGCGCATCTCGTACAGCTGGTCCAGCAGACGGTCCTTGTCTTCGGCTGAGGTTTTCCTGTTGATGCCGACGGGCACCATCACGATCTGGGTCTGGGCCACGCGAGGCGGTAGAACCAGGCCCTTATTGTCGCCATGGATCATGACCATAACGCCGATGACTCGGGTAGAAAACGCCCACGAGTTCTGCCAGGCATAGAGTCGTCCCGAACCGGCCGGATCTTCAACAGAGATGTCAAACATCTTGCTGAAGTTCTGACCCAGACAGTGCGAGGTAGCTCCCTGGATGCCTCGTCCGTTGGATGGGATGTATCCTTCCAAGGTCATTGTATAGTACCCCCCAGCGAATCGTTCATTTTCCGTCTTTCGACCGCGGACAACGGGCACCGCTAGAAGATCTTCGTAGAGCTGTGCATATAGCTCCAATATCTCCAGAACCTCGACTCCCGCTTGCTCTTCCGTCAGATGAGCTGTATGACCTTCTTGCCAGAGAAATTCGCGGGTGCGCAGGAAGGGTGTCGTTTGTTTTGTTTCCCAGCGCACAACAGAGTTCCACTGGTTCAGTCGCAATGGAAGATCTCGGTGACTTCTGATCCATTTGCTGTAATAGGGATACATGATTGCCTCGGAGGTCGGACGAATAGCTACGGGAACGTCTAGGTTCTTTTCGCCGCTGAGAAATGTTAGCGCGGGTCCTTGGACAGTATTTGTTGACTTGCGCTTTTGTAACCCATGCCAGTTCTGGTGCAAAGCCTTCAATGTGGTCCCTTTCCTTTGCCAGTGACTTGGCCGACAGAAACAGAGGGAATGATGCTTCGCCAATGTCCATTCCATCGAGATGGCTCTGGAACCATTTGCGTAGCTCACTCCAAATGAACATAGTTAGCGGGCGGAGGACAAAGAGCCCAGCAATTTCTGTATAATACTCGACCATTCCGGCTTTGACTACCACTTCTTGATACCATTGTGGGAAGTCCTCCTCTTTCGTAGCAGTGATACCGATTATCTCGACAGACTTTTGGTTCAGGGTCAGAGGTGGTTGGGTCGACTAGAGGTATTGATTAGCACTGATGTCGAACAGCCATCGCAGAAAAAGGTTGGCTCATACCATAGCTGCTGGTTTCGGTGGCCCCGTTGATTCGAGCTGCCTGTCAGGCATGAATTAGTGCAATCAAGTGTATTTGACAGAATCAGAATCTCGTCAAGAACCTTGCCAGTAATTGAATCGAAAATTTCTTGGGGTATCTCCTTGACGTCTTCAAAACAGTCCCTCGATATTTCGGTAATTTTTGTCGGTACGTCGCGTCTGCCGACAGGGGGAACCGTACCCTATACGGCCGGCTATCTGTCCAGCCTTCGGTAACGCCTACTCTCTCCTGTAAAAATTCTTTCTTGGCACGCACTGTTAGTGCAGTGCTAGGAGCGGGATTTTCTGCAGGCCACGC
>JAHARR010000168.1:0-56508 GCA_019191175.1 Fusarium veterinarium | reverse complement strand
AATTCTCCCGAATGATGTTCCAGAACCGTTCACCAAGGTTGGCTGTATTGAGTCTTGCCGATCGCTGGATCGCCATCGTTCTGTGGCCCATCACAGCTAGACGAATTGTAAGAGCTTATCTCCTTACTGGCTCGCTTCCAATGCGGCGGACACCTCCAGTGCTTCGCAGTAATGAGATAAGAATCGGTAGAGGGAAGCAGATGAACTGATGGAGAGAACGTGTGTTTGGTCAAGGAGTAATGGATGGCCTTTTTTGTAAACGTAGAGCTTACACAGTAATGGACCATTTGAAGGAAACTCATTTTAGAGGTTCTTGGCGCCAGCCAATGGCACATGGTCCTATGCAGCACGTGGGTGCTGGATGAGAATCATATTTTCTTGGCGATCACGGTCTGACTCACCTGCGCTACCAATCAACATATTACCTTAATTAAGAACATAGGGACGACCAGGAGCTCTGAGGGCCGAAGGCAATGGATACTCTCATATAGACATGGCCAGGACTGTCATACCCAGGCCATGATTGGCCAATGGTCAGAGTTTCATGGCTTTTTTGGGGATCTGTCATCCCCACGAGGTGATTGGTCACTCAGCCTTGCAGGGGACTGTCAGGGCAAGGCTGCGATTGGCTCAAGCGGGTTTTAAGAGTTCTACACTGAGTTCCATCCCCGCTCTTCTCACCAGGAAAGTGTTGAACAGGTGCTGGGTTGTCACATGCAAGCAGGGGTCATCTAAGATTGCACAGGTAAACAGTAAAGCCTCCAAGGGGCAGAATTTGACACATGTCAGAAAGGCATCCTGCGTCAGAGGCTCGGAGATTAGCTTCTAAGACCTCCGAGAGAATCAAACGACTGGTCGTGATCACCTCAGTGAATGACCCATTCAGCCTTCGGCAGTGCGAGACCGTTTGCCGAAGAGTGGGACCTTGCTTCACTGGCTAGATGCAGTTTCTTTCATTAGCTTTACGCTTGGCAGAACATACCATATCGACTTGAAAGATTCGGATTCCCCTATGGGTCAGAGGAACCCATTACCCGTTGGCTCATGCCGCGAGGCGGGGCGAGCCAACTAAGCAAGCTTAGTTGGGCCAAAAGTGTGAGACAACCCCTCACCGCCGGCTGTCGAGAATTTCATTGATTTTCTATGTGATTTTCATGCAAATCTAGACGCCAATTAGTGAAAAAAGTACCATTCCTGTCCACTTGCATTATGCCGTCAATACCTAACATTAAAGCTGCTCAGGCAGTGGTTATTTCACGCCAACGACTCCAAAAGGGCTTATCTCGTGATGCTTCCAACAGGCCAAAGAAGGCTCTCTCTCCGCGATGCTGAACGACGATATCCCGGCTCTAAGAAGCCGTCTATTGCTCGGATCATCAAGCAGCTTGAAGCTGCTAATACCCTTGATTATGAGCTAGTTATTCAGCCAAATATGGGCCGGCCGCGACTTCTTTCGGATGATGCAGATGAGGCTATCGTGAGCTTCGTTATGTGGATGCAGAAGTCCGGTCTTCCAGCTTCTAAAAGCGAGATTGTGGATGTAGTCAACACCATAAGAAGCCGCCGTGATGAACGTCTCTTAGAGGCCACTCTTCGAACTGAGCAAGAAACATGTTGGCCCAGACAGGGCTGGTGTTGCCTGCGATGGTGTTGGGTGGATTTAGTTATTGCGTGCCGACGTCTGCTGATATTACTATCCTTAATATCTGAGCTAATTGATCTTGCTGATCCACCCATAGCCGATATCGTGGTTAATTGTCGCGAGGGCCAGCGGGGGCGAGCGGCCCGTTCCTTGCCCACTAACTTAATCTGAGGATGGGCTTTGATAATCGTGCCTTGCATGCACACTTCAGGGGCTCGCCGATTAGCGAATGACCTAACGCATCCTCGACGCCCTAAAGCCGAGTTTCGCGGGCAATAGGAGGATTGGCCACGGATATGGATGGGAGCAAGCGAAGCGCCCTTGTGGAATTTAAGCCTTATACCTGCTCCTCTTTAGTTAGTAATAACTGCTGCCAGTACCGTACGTACTCAACAAATTCGCACACTCGAATGCCTCTTTTTAGCATACTCTAATTGCTTAGAGGCCTTGAGCCTTATCCAATAGGCTGTCTCGTATTTTGTGGGGATACAAGGGCTTTGATGGATCGATCATTACGAAATGCACAAAGCGCGTTTGTGTCCTCGGCAGGAAGCCAAGCACGACTCCGCCACGCCACAGCCTCGTTAGGCATCCACCGTGGTACCTGTTGACGGATCCCCTCTCTCCTCAGCGCTTTCCTTCAGCGAACCATAGTTCCACGAACATTGTCATTGTTGGCCCCCGCAACGAGGGCAAGTCATCTCTTGTCAGCCGGGCCCCAGAGATCGGCATGCTTACCGTGGTAGCGCAAGGGTCAAGACAAAGATAGGACAGATCTTTATGCCGCTCTTGGCGCTTTCAGGCTCCCCATTGCATCGTAGCGGAAAGAAGACGAGGCTCAGTTCGCATATGTAGTGTCAGCGGTTAGGCGAGGTAGTGATCAAGGCATCTGGAGAGTCAGGGCAAACCCATTTGCGTGACCACAAGGCATTGCTGCTTCAGATCAGTTGCGTACGACCAACGACTTCTGGACCTTCTGCCTGGACGTAGCCTGGGGCGGGCAGGGCCTGACCACAGTGGACACGATAAATACGATAAGGCTGTCGCACCCTGCTGGAAGCACTCGCGCAGGGATGGCTGAGGGCCGGTTATAAGGCAAGGAACCCCTCACCAGCTCAGACCTGTCAGATCAACGACACCTCACCATGGAGTCCGCCAGCCTCGTCATTGGGCTCGCTGGGCTCTTCAACGCCTGCCTGGAAGCCGTTGACAAGGTACAATCCTACCAAACATTCGGAACTGACTCGCACGTTCTAGATACTCGATTTAAGGCTGCCAAAACCCGCTTTGAGCGATGGGGCCCGGGTGTGGGGATCAAGCAAGGTAAGCTGCTCCCTAATTATCACCTTGCCCTAGACGACCACGATACGTCTGCGGTGGTGATAGACTTGCTATATATAATCATCAAGACTATTTGCGATGCGAGCAACTCGCCTCAATGCCGTACTCGGGCCACCGGGCTAGACGTTGATGACTTGTCGGCCTTGTACGAGCCGGGGCTCCTCTTCGCTGCGGCGTCTTGGTCGAGGCGGGGGAAAATGTCCTGGGCGCTCTGGGGCAAAAGAGGGCATATCGAGCAGGTCGAATTATTCGAAAAACTGGTGCAATAACTGCACTACCTGGTGCCCCCGACTACTGGGGCGAGTCCATGACCGATATATAAGCCGGACCTAGGACGCTCTGATATGCTTGCATGAGGCATGGACTCCAGAAGTTGAAACGTGTCTGTCATCTGACCGAGGCTAGGTCATATATGGCCTGCCGAGATACGATAAATCCTGGCTCGGATCGAAGGTGAAGTTAGAGGTTAGGTGTATTATCTAGACTTCCTAAGCTGAGCTAATATCTATGGAGCCGAGATGCGATGGGAACTTTACTCCTGGCTTGGCCGCTCTCTAAACGAACGTTACTATGACTCCCTTGAAAAAAGACTAATTAGCACGTATAATTAGATTCTTAACCGGCCTGTGTTTTAGCACTGGCTGTCGACGGAGTTCTCTACAGGTCCAAAGCTGCTGTGGGTTAATGGACCTGCAGGGGTTTGGGAAGATAATTCTCTGCGCCTACGTCGTCGAATACCTCTCGTCCACCCTTAACACGCCTGTCGCCTATTTCTTCTTTATATCTGACTACGAGAGCTGCGAAGACCCCTTCTTGGCCTTATGCTTATGGATCTCCTAGATCGTGTCATGCTATGAGGGTGCATTTAAGCATGTTCGCCAGAAGTGGGAGTCTAACTCGGATCCTATTACAACACGCTCCACTATCATATCACTCTTTATGCAACTCCTCCATAATATCCCTGGTTGCATATTCATTGCAGATAGCCTAGATGAATGTACTTCGTTAAATAACACAAACAATTCGGCTGCAAAGTTTCTCCACGATATTGCAAATGCAGTTGCCAGGATAAACGCCCAACTCCTTATTATAAGTCGCGACGAGCCTAAGATCTGATACGCCCTTATAAACAATACGCAGGAGAGCTTTATCAAGTACAGGATCATACCCGAAGACATCCAATCCGACACTGCCGCCTTCTCCCAATCCATTATCAACAGGAAACTCCCTAATAAGAGCAATAATATCCAGTCGACTCTTTCCGAAGCAATAACTAATTAATGCCAAGGCTAATTCCTCTGGCTTAAAATACAAGAGGAATCCCTAAGGAGAGGGATAAATAAGAAATAACTTCAGAGCGCTATTAAAAACACGCCAACTAGGCTTAACTATCTCTATGACTATAACTAGACTAGAATCACCCGATTAAGAGAGTAGGAGAAGCACCGTATATTTGCCCTTCTGCGCTGGACTGTATTTGCATTATGGCCCCTGACTGTCTGTAAGATCACCGAAGCCGTTCTTATCATCGAGTTTAAAGACCTGCTATTGGATAATCTCCCTGATGCGGTGGATGATGATTACGTCGAAAGTGAGATAATTGGCCTCTGTGGCCCTCTCTTAGAGGTCAGGAATGACCCTACTGATCCTTCTGTGGGCCGAAGGATAGTGTATCTACTGCACTTTACCGTCTGATAATTCCTACTTTGCCAGCTCCCTATACCAGATTGGATCTAATAGAATAATTGCTTGTAAATTTCTTATGAGAAGGTCTAGAATACCGTCCTTGCTAAAGCCTGCCTTTAGTATGTTAGCTTGCGTTAGGTTTAGGGTGACAGTAGCTATAATCCCTCCTCTCTTGGTCTATCATTGCAAAGCTACGCAGCAACGGCCTGGCATCAACATGTCCATTTAGGCATGCACAACAAGGCCGAAATATCCAAGCTCTGCATTAAATTTCTCGGCCTAGATAATCCTAACTAGGAAGCTTAGAGATTGCTGATCGAGCCAGGGAAAGTAGGATAAGGAAACAAAGAAGCCGAGGCTATCCCACCTGGTCTGCTTTACTATGCAATAAAGCTGCACTTGAATGATGTGGTAATTGCTCTAGTCACTGAATAAAGCGCAAATAAGAGTAGCAGTTTAGGAAGGTCACCTCTTGGCGTTACTTGCGCTAATGGGTGCATTAACGTTATTGATGTGCTTCTTAAGAAAGGGGCTGACCTTATGGCTATAAATCGCAATAGATAGACACCTCTGTATACAGTATTATATAATAGATATGAATATGTTGTTAATCTCTTACTTGATTGTGGTTGCAGTGCAGACCTTAGGGATAAAGAAGGTTGGACACCTCTATTGTATGCTGCTGAGAAAGGGTATAAGCCAATAGTGAGGCGACTTCTTGCTATGAATGCTGTTGATGTGAACGCAAGGCGTACTATTTACCTAAAGTCGGTCTTTTATAGGGTATGGTGTGATAACAAAGAGATTGCGAAGTTCTTATTTCCTATGGATAATAGTCCGAGACTTGGTTGTTTTGGCTCCCTCCTACCTTTAGTAAACTTGGGCGATATCCCTATGGTCAATTTAATAAAAGCCCTTAGGTACCTTAAAGGTGCTAAGGTTGAAGCGATTAAATCTGGTCGTACCTCTGTTTTAATTGAGGCACCTGACATCTGTAATAAAGTGGAGCTGGTGCTTGCTAGAGATGTTAATATTAAGACTAGAACAACTCTGCTCCACCTAGCAGCCTAGAATGGCCATGCTATGGTAGTTAGGATATTACTTGAAGTGAGAGGCATTGCCACGGAGCCCGTAGATGAGTCTAGTCGAACTCCCCTGTTACTTGCCGCAGCGGCTGGGCATAAGGCAGTAGTCAGACTTCTCCTTGGGGCAAATAGTGTCAATCCAAATTTCATAGACGGGTACTATTAGACGCCGCTCTCCCTGGCTGTGAGATATGGGCATAAGGCCGTAACCAAGCTTTTATTAGATAATAGCAACGGAATTTTATAAGATAAAGTGCATAAGCAAACTTAGACCATAAAATATATTCAAAAGGTCTTGAGGGGGATTTTGTTTGAAACTCCTGTTTGCCTCACTATACTGTGGATCAAAGGCGGCTAATTATGGACATGGGCGCCGAGATAACGGGTAAACCCGCATTGACGACTGGCAACTGCCATGTTACTGGCGGAAGATACCCATCGTCCAGAATGTTTTATCGGGTAGGGGAACTCCAAAACTAAATTCAATCTCTGCATTACTTCTTTCGCACGGTTCGCAAATCAGTTTCCTGGATACTGCTCGTACGATGAAAATGAAAGTTTTACATTGAAAGAAAATTATGCAGAATAGATTACAGCCTTTAGTCAGTTGATGGTTGGCTAGGTAGGACCGGGTTGTTAATGAGTATTGGAACTTGAATTTGATACATAACGTGGAAATCCCGTCGAAATCCCACCTTGCTATCTTCAGCAGCTATCTAATTTTTAGTTCTCGCGTGTATTACATCTTGCCGCAACAGACGGCAGCCCCATCATTCCATGTTTCAACAATAAAAGCGTAATTTCAAGCGGCCAAATTAGAAGATTGAGTGACGCCCCAACTCAGTCACGTCGTCGCATGGCCAGAAGGTAGAGCCGGCCTAACACTAGGTTTAGGTGCATTTGTGGAACCTCGTGCACTGATGGGCGTGCCAGGCGACATTGCCGTAGTTTCTGGGTTCGTTGCTGGCGCAGAACTATTGTTAGAAGATTTATTTCTTGCTGTTTGTTGCAGAGATTGTTCCTTAAAATGCCCACCGGCTTGCTTAAGTCTCAGGCCGACGCCGTGGCTTTTTCCATTAAGCGGCTTGCCGTCTGTCGAAACCATAAACTGAGTAGTATCATCGCCATCAGCATAGTTCTCGATGTTACTGATCTCCTCTGGTGATACGGCAGCTACTCGTTATTTATGGCCTGATCTTCTGTCTCTTAAAGCACATACCTAATACGACACTGGTAGACAATCGCCACAGCGCAAACACCTACATGTCATCATGAACACAATCTGAGCCGATTATTTTGTAAATAAACTCGCTGCTTAAGCTTTGATTTGTACTTCATGATTACAGCTCATCCTGTTTCAGACATCGCGGAAGTCTGACTGGCCATTCCTCGTCCATTCGCAATAAAAAGCAGCCTGGTGAGCCCATAGTGGTTAACGCGGTAATTCTGTTTCTGGTTAGCAGTGGTTTAGCGCCATAACCGCCTACTCAAAAGAGCTTAGCGACTTAATACACTGTGGAAAAGGGCGATATTGTTCTTGCCCGTCGAGGGCAAGGATCACGACCGCCGTGAATAGCTTTATGGTTAGAATGAGCCCCAAAATACAGGCAGAATACTATCTAGAAGATCAGCAGGCGAAGCATATGCATAAGAGACCGACTCTCGTCGCTCCTGTAGATAGAAAACCAGGCGCTCATTTAATCTTAAGCTACCCATCCGTACATTTCATACCTACATGAGACCGGATCTTGCTTCAAATTAATTAAAATGCATTCTGCTGGTTTAGTGCAGCCTTGTGGCTATGACAGGATCTTGCCGCGACGCTAAAAATCGAGAAATTCAAGCCGAGGTACGGAGTGCAATGTACTGTGGGGCCGAATAAATATGCCGCTAACCCAATTTAGCACACTTGCGATGATTTCAGGGATTTTGCAACAGTCACCCTCTATCTCCTTGACTGCGCGGGGGCTACCATCGCGTACCGGACAGGGGCTTGATCCAATCAAAATGCCGCAAATGAAAGGTACTTCTTTTCCCACCTATTTTCTATGGTGATATAAGTCAAAGCAATACACCGAGTTACATAAAGCAACATCACACAGCCCGCAACCGTACCTCGATTTTGGCGCCTCCTTCCTGCCCCTATTCCCGTTAATCTCGGCCAAGGCACGCTCTTGTGCTTGTGATCTCGCAACACCACAGCGATGGCCTAGGCAGGCGTGGCAGCGGCTATTCTTGGTGCGCCCTCTGTAGATAAGCCGATGGTCCGGATGACTGAGGTTATCGTGACCTGATCTATATAGCTTTCTTCCTTTGTAATCGGGGCTGAAAGCGGCGATGAGGGCATCAACAATACAGCTTCTCCACGCCGTTTGTGACTTGTATCTCTTCCAACTTGGGTTACCGTGAAGCTGAAGAAGATAGCTATTAACAAGAGCTATTTCAAGGAGGAAAGTCCAAGCTAGAGCCTGCCAAGGGCCCCGACGAATGCGGTGATTATAACCTAATGATGCCCTCAATTGGTCTCCTCGGTCGACATGATTCATTTCATCGTTATAGATAGCAGCCACCAAAGGGATATTAAAGTCCTTCACGGCTTCGTCACCAAAAAAACGCTTTATGGGGCGTGCACGAGCTTCCATTGTGTTGGGCCGTTTCCTCTTGCGCTTAACGAGCTCGTCTCCCTTGAACACAGAAGTCAGGAAGAGCACGAGGGAGTTATCCTTCCACGCGATTTGATTCACCTGCCACGCCAAGAGACAAGTTAGTGACAAATTAGTAGGGGAATTACATGTAAATATGTCTTTCTTCCTTGCCTTGTGATCGACTGTTGGGGCCTTTCGTACCTCCCCAAATCGAAGAAGGTTCCGGCCAGCAGTGTCATCGACTTTGAGCTGCACAAAGGGCTTGTAAATACCACAGTTGCGGCGGGCTGTGCCTGTAGCCCCGTGGCCTAGCCTTCGTAGATGTGTGAAGAGATTTGCAGAGGAAAATAGGTTATCGATAAAGACGTGATATCTGGCTTTGGGCAGCTTATTAACTAGGGCAACGATCACACTTTGTGTCGGATTTAGAGGCGTATAGAGTCCCCTTCTTCTCTGACTGCGTAGCTGACAAGAAAGCTGAATGGGGTCCTTCTTCTTTACCAGGGCAACTGGCCCATATCTCTTCTTTGGCTGGTGCCAAATCCACTGCAGGAAGAAGCCTTTTTGAGCCGCAACCCAAGACGAAGCCGAGAGGCGTGGGTTTATTTGGGACCTTTGTTGTCTCGTAGGACCTTCCTGTGAAGCGGGTCATACACTCATCTACAGCGAGATTCGTGCCTGGGGTCCATAAATCAAGAGATACGCGTTGTATGTGCTCAGACCAGTTATCCACGGCTTGGAATACCCTCGGAAGGTGTATATCAGAGATATTAAACGGGTTAAAGACTCGTATATGCCGCTGCAGAAGCTGAAACCTGTCATAGGTCATAAGCCGGCGAATTGGGTGGTCAGGAGCATAATGCTCCGGGTGAGAAGTCTCCCAATGGCTATGGATCGTAGCTTCTTTATGAATTCCTATGTAAATCAGGATGGCAAGCCATATATATACCTCTGCAACGGAGGTCTCAACCCAGCTTTTAAGCCGGGCTGCCGGCTTTAAATGACGGTCTTGGAGCAAGGTTTCAACCCAGCGATTGGTGTATTGAACCCATATTTTAACTAAGGAATAGGGTAGGAAAATCTGGAAAAGCTCAAGAGGCGTATGGGGCAGAGACTTGATAACAGGGTCGCGAGAGGGCATCTCCATAGGGAGGAAGTAGGCGCCGCACCTTGTGGCCGGGTTGAAGACCGGTCGGCACGTAACATCATTAGGCTGCTCACGGCGGCTGTTTTTCTGTGATATAGCTACTTGGATCAGAAGCGTTAAGCGCCTCGCCGGGAATTGATTGAGAAGTCATAGGTCTCTTCAAAATGATTTCTATAGTGTTTTGGCAGCAATTCCTTTCTCAGAGACCTTTCCGTACCCCGCTTGTACCCTCGTCATTACGTGAGAAAAGGTGGATCCGGTACGCGATGGTAGCCCCCGCGCAGTCAAGGAGATAGCCTGCCATACGCGTGGCTTGGCACGTGCGCTCATGGCGGGCGCTATAGCACCCTCAAAACCTGGAACGCCCTGTCAGACTTATGGCCGGTAGACGACTGATTCGCTCGCCCTCCATCTCTTCTCTTTCCTCGGCCGCCTACTACGTCCCGACGCCCGCAGCCCTTCAGCCTGTCCCGCTTATCTTGTCTCCTTGCACCCCCACTCGTCTCTTGCTCCTCCAGACATAATGGTCACCTCACCTGGCACCTGCAGCTATCCGGTTCCAGCTACCCTTGTCCGGAGGGGAGGCATGGAATGGTCGAGATGGCTGCCCCTGGCGTTCACTACTGATGGCTAGCCCTTGCGTTCCCTTTTCAGTGATGCAAGTCTGAGTCAATGACAATCATCATTCTGTCATCCGAGTCTGTGATGGCCTCCATCCAACGTCCGCATGCCAACCTGCCGCATATTGAGCGCTAGCTTATCCCAGATAAGCTTTTCACGAAGGAGGCTGGTGGGCTGCATCGAGGTGACAGCTTGCTTCCATGCTAGTGGATATGCTCTCTTCTCTCGGCGCCCTCTCAGACAGGCAACCCGTCTCCCCATCCCTTCACCACACAAAACCTTCGTTGGGAGGCGGCACATCGCTGGCTCTTAAACCAAAAGACTGCTCATCCAGGGCCCATCTTTCCCGCCCCAGGACTTCACTCGTGGTGCCTCCCTTACCTCCAGATTCTCCTCCTACTTCCGCGCCGTGCTCTGGTCACCGCGGGGTTGTGCTTGTGCTTTTCTGTCTTCATCTTTGTACGCCTGGAATGGCCCACCCCAAGATCAAGATCGAAGACGGCGTCCACCAGATTAGGACCGGTTCTACCATTGATGAGCAGTCGACATGGCAGCGGCCTGATATCGGACCTAGCACCGGCATTGCTGGTGGCATCTACTATGGCCGCCGCCTGTCGCGCTCTACCAATGATCGCCGCAGCATCTCGCGTTCTCGCGCCAACGAATCCAAACCGGATATCGAGGCGGGTGACAACTGGCTTCGGAATGACGGAAGGAAGAAGCAGGTCTTCAAGGGCAGAACGCTACTCTGGTCTGTATCGACATCCAGTTATTATGCTGCTAATGGTCGCTGACTTTTACCCTGCAGGCTGGCATACCAGTCTATTGGTGTCATTTACGGCGACATTGGAACTAGGTGCGTGCCATCGACCATTCCGCCCAAGTCATGCTTAACGCTCCATTAGCCCTCTATACGTGTTCTCGTCGACATTCTCGTCGCCTCCGTCTAGGAATGACATCATCCAAGTGCTGTCACTCATTATATGGTCCCTAACTCTCATGGTCACCGCCAAATATGTCTTCATCGTCCTCCATGCTGATAACGAGGGTGAGGGCGGCACCTTTAGCTGCTACTCTCTCCTCACCCGATACGTATGTCTCTTCCACTCAGGATCGGCCATCCCCCAGCTAAACAAATCCCGAGGCAAACATCACCGACAGAGACCCCCGTGAAGAAGCAACACTTCGCATGGAACGCCACAACACCCAAGACATCCGCCCTGCTACACGCAGCATCCGCACCAGTATCGAGAACAGCAAGTTCACTCGCGGTTTCTTGAAAACCATTGGCGTCTTGGCCGTCTCGATGGTCATAGCCGACGGCATCCTCACCCCCGCCCAGTCGGTCCTTGGCGCAATCCAGGGTCTCTCGGTTGTTGAGCCCGATATCAAAACATCCACGATTGTCGGCACTACCTGTGGCATCCTCATTCTACTCTTCCTCATACAACCCCTGGGGACAACCAAGCTTGCCTCTACTTTTGCACCCATTGTCATCGTCTGGCTCGGCTTCAATGGCTCATTTGGCATTTACAACCTCGTCAAGCATGATTGGACTGTCCTCAAGGCCTTCAGCCCCTCCTTCGCCATCCACTTCTTCGTCGAGCACAAGACCGAGGGATGGAGGATGCTAGGCGGTGTCCTGCTCGCCTTCACCGGTGTTGAGGCACTCTTCGCCGACCTAGGCGCGTTTAGCATGCATGCGGTGCAGATGAGCTGGCTCTTGTGGGCGTATCCGTGTCTGCTGCTTGCGTACAGCGGCCAAGCCGCCAACATTTCCGTTAGGCCCGAGAATTACTCGAACCCTTTTTTCAAAACAGTCCCTCCCGGGATGCTCTACCCGAGCTTGGTTCTTGCTGTGTTGGCTGCCATTGTGGCTTCGCAGGCCATCATTACAGCAACCTTTCAGGTAAGTCACCAGGTTGGCTTTTTCTCCTGACAGATGCTGACGACCATCTTAGCTATCCAGCCAAATAATGAAGCTTTCGTATTGTCCGCAGATGAAGGTGGTCCATACTTCCAAGAAGTTTCACGGCCAGGTCTATGTCCCCTTCCTCAACTGGCTTCTCATGCTCGGCACCATCCTCATCACTGCCGTGTACAACAACACCACCAGCTTGGGTCATGCTTACGGCGTATGCGTCATCTTTGTCACCTTCTTCGACACCCTCATGGTCATGCTGGTTGCGATCCTGGTCTGGCGACTCCCGATATGGGTTGTGTTCTTGCCGGCCCTAACCTTTGCCACCCTCGACGGCTTGTATCTCTCGTCGGCCCTCAACAAGGTACCCGACGGCGCGTGGTTCACGTTGCTCATCTCGGCGCTCATGGCCGGCATGTTCCTGCTTTGGAGGTTCGGCAAGGAGAACCAGTGGCGCGCTGAGGCGGAGGACCGCTTCCCGCCCAGCACTCTCGTCGTGAAGGATGGGGAAGGCAGGTTGGCGCTGACACCTCGTTGGGGCAGCGGCCTACTCTCTTCCGTTAGCAGCTTCGGCATCTTTTTCGACAAGACCGGCGTTCTCACCCCGAGCGTCTTCACCCACTTCGCCTCCAAGCTCGGCGCCCTGCCAGACGTCTCCGTCTTCTTCCACCTCCACCCCGTCGAGACTCCATCCATCCCTGACGAGGAGCGCTACCACATCTCCCGCTTCGCCAGCATCCCGGGCTGCTACCGCCTCGTTATCCGCCACGGCTTCATGGACGAGGTCGTGAGCCCGGACTTGGGTATACTCATCTACGAACAGGTGCGCAAGTTCGTCGTACGCCAGGCTGCTGCCAAGTCCGCCACTACGGGCGAGCAAGATACCACTACATTGTCGGAGACCACGGGGGGTGTGGAGGGCCAGCTGGATCTCGTAGACGAGAGGGTGGCTGCGGAGCTGGCCAAACTGGATGGCGCATATGCGCACAAGGTGCTGTATATTGTAGGAAAGGGGCAGATGCGGATCCGGACGGGAACGAGTATTTTGAGAAAGATTGGATTGGGGACTTTTCTTTGGATTAGGGATAATACGCGCGCCAAGATTGCGAACCTGAGATTGGCGATGGAGAGGGTTGTTGAGGTGGGGTTTGTGAAGGAAATCTAGCTCATTCAGGTTTCACTTTCAGGAAGTTCAGCCACGGCTCAGATCTCTCTATACTCGGTTCCCCTACTACAATGATTCGCGCGAGCATTACGACGTAATACACACAAACTGGCCCGTCCACGCCTGATGTCCCTCCAATTTCCCACGCAATGCGTCGTAATACATACTTTTCGTCCGTGCACGCTCTGGGGGTTCGTGAGTTCCTTGCCGCTCCTTTATTTTTTGACTACAACATGGCGTTTGATGAAATTGGAATACTTGCTTGCTTTTTGGTCTTGGCTAAGGTAAATTATTAAGTAGCTGCGGTCCTAACACGCATTACTTGATCATTAAGAGACGTGACACTTCGCACCGCTCAGCATCACGCCCTACGCTATCTGCAAACATAAACCTAGTACGGACTAGTTTACCTGTTTGGAAACCCAACCGTCACAATGAAAATATATAATAACGTGTTTGATAAGCATGCTGACCGGACAAGTATGCTGACCACTGCACTGTATAACTAAAAATAACCTACCCTATAACAATTTCTTTTATTAAATAAAATAGCTAAAAATCTAATAAAGTTATTTCTTATAATAATATAGCTAACTATATTAAAAAGTATTTTTAAAACTTTTCTAGCTATTTTATTTTATATAGAAAAGCTTAATTATACAATGTGAAGTATAGTATATTTAGATTTTAAGGTTTATAGCTATATATGATTTTTTTAAAAAAATCTAATAAAGCTTTTATAGCTTATTTTAAGGCTTATATATAAGCTATTAGATTTATAGCTATTTTAAGCTTAGTTTGGAATCTTAAAGAATTTTTTAAAACTCGGATTTAAGGTGGAAATAAGAGTGGTCAGCATACTTGTCTGGTCAGTATGCTTATCAACCACGTTATAATTAATTAATTAGTTTATATCTTAGATAAATTAAAATTATATAAGTTAAAGTTAATAATTTACTTTAAGTAAAATAAGCTATATTAGATATAGTAATTAAGATAGGACTTATTTAATTTTAGAAGGATAGGTACTCATCTGCCTGGAAACACGAACCGATCAACTTAACCGTAGATAGACTAGCGCATTTAGTCGTATCGGGGTTAGTCCTCCCAGGCGGAATAAATTTTATTCTTTAAATCATTGCTCCCCGGACGAACTAAAATCCATTGCGTGGATTCCATTCCATTCCTTTCTAACGTGCCAAACCTTTCTGAACAAATGTGATGCCACATATTCCCCCAGCTTTTGGGCAGAATGTCGCGCTGGGATGACTTCGTCGACAACCATCCATGGGTGTCACGGATCCTCTCGGTGCGCAAGTATTTGCCGCCGTTGAACTTCATCACCATCCACTATGCCTATTTCATCGTCGTGTGTCTCATCAGCTCCGTCATCTTCTGGCAGTCATCAGACCCTGCCTCCCCCATCAGCTACACCGACAGCCTGTTCCTTGTGGTGTCTGCCATGACCGAGGCCGGGTTGAACACGGTCAACCTCAGCGCCTTGACGACCTGGCAGCAGACGATGCTCTTCCTCCTCATCATGCTGGGTAGCACGGTCTGGGTCTCCATGTGGACCGTCTTGGCGCGCAAACACGTCTTCGAGAAGCGCTTTGACGATATTGTGCGTGTCGAGCGCGTCCGCAGGCTCAGCCAACGGGGTAGCAGCATGTCGATAACCCTGCCGAAGTTGCGGAAGGCTATCTCGTTCCGCAAAGCACAGACCGTCCCTGTACCCGACCAGAACCTACCAACGATAGGTAATCGGGCGTTGAAGAGCAAGTTAGATCCTGAGGTGGACAGGCTGCAGGTTGCCAAGGCGATGCCAAAATCTCGGCGTGCATTGTCTTTACCCGATCTAGATCTCATGGAGCCACCCAGGGCGTCGGCGGGGCCGGAGCCGGAGCCCCGCAGTCCTGACACTCCTGACAGACACATTGTCTTTGTCGACACTCTGCACAGGGCAGAAGGCAGCAATGCCACTTCTACTGGCACTTCGTACTTCAACGAGCGTCGGCCTACGCAGAGAAATGGCGCCGCCAAGACACCAGCGGACCAGGACAGGGTTGAACTCAGCATCCGGCATTTCCTTGGGAGCCGCTCCTCCAGTCGTAATGGCCAGTTTCATAGCCTCACCAGCGAGGAGCGAGAGAATCTTGGCGGGTGCGAGTACCGTGCCCTGAAAGCCCTTGGAGTCTTGGTGCCTCTCTACTACTTCCTGTGGCAGTTCCTGGGATGCGTCGCGCTTGGAGCATGGATGAACAACAACATGCCCGACACTGCAAAAGCGAACGGCATCAACCCGTGGTGGCTCGGCGTCTTCAACGGCGTCTCAGCCTTCAACAATTCGGGCATGTCGCTCCTGGACGCTAACATGATCCCATTCCAGAACGCCTACTTCGTCCTCATCACAATGGGGCTCATGATCCTGGCCGGCAATACCGCATATCCTCTCTTCCTCCGCCTTATTGTATGGATTGGCCTCAGGCTCTTGAAGGCTGTGACCAAATGTGATGCCTATGATGACCTCAAGGCCACGTTCGAGTTTATTCTCAAGTACCCCCGCCGAGTCTATACGAACCTATTCCCGTCTCGTCCTACCTGGTGGCTTTTCTTCATGCTCATCTGGTTGAATTCCATTGATTGGGTCGCATTTGAGATTATGAATATCGGAAATTCAGTCATCGAGAGTATTCCCACAGGCTCTCGCATCCTTGACGGCCTGTTCCAAGCCCTCGGTAAGCCACTCACACTACCATTCCTGAGACTCGGCCAACATTCTAACAACCTCTCATAGCCGTCAGGTCTGGTGGTTTCTACGTCGTGCCCATCTCCCAGGTTTATATCAGCCTTCAGGTGCTGTATGTTATCATGATGTACATCTCCGTATACCCCGTCGTTATCACGATGCGCCACTCCAATGTTTACGAGGAGCGCTCGCTCGGCATCTACAGTGGTGATGGGTTTTCCACGTCCGACGCCGACCTCGAGGCCGCCGCCCCCCTGTTCTCCGCTGATGGTCTCCGAGTCCCATATCCACGCTTCCAACACTAACGGCGCGCTATCCACGGCCCCAACTCTCGTCCGCCGACTGAGCCGTTCCAGCGCAGCCGTCGACATCGGGCACGCCTTACAGCGGACCTTCACGTGGAACGGTGTCGGCGCCCCGCCCGCAATGCGCAGCAACAAGTCCTACAACGGTCCCACACCGAACCGCCCAGGCGGCAGCAGCAGCAAACGAAACAGCCGCATCGGCTTCATCAGCCAGCAAATCCACGGGCAGCTGGCTCACGACATCTGGTGGCTGGTGCTGGCAGTCCTGGTGATCACCACGATCGAGACCTCGTATTTCATGGCAGACCCGGTGGCATTTTCCGTGTTCAACATTATCTTCGAGGTCGTGTCTGCTTACGGCACGGTCGGGATCTCTGTAGGGATCCCGAGGGACGCGTATAGCTTCTCCGGAGCCTGGCACACTGGCAGCAAGCTTGTCTTGTGCCTTGTCATGCTGCGCGGCCGGCATCGCGGGCTGCCGGTCGCATTTGACCATGCGGTGAGATTGCCGGGGGAGCAGCTACATCGCGATGAAGAGGAGGACCATCGGATACGGAGAACCATGACGGGAGGACGGATGGATTTAAATTCTTAGAGGGTATAGGCTTGTGAGCCGCAGATATGGCGTTCTCACACTTATCTGACGATCATCTCTTGACTGTGATCGTTGAGGTTTTTACTCAAGTATCTAAGGTGGTAATGGACTCCATCACGGCTTTTGAGCCAATCACGTTCATTGGTTCTGAACGAGTCTCTTGTCGAATTGAAGAACAGAAGAGAGGGCAGGCTTGTCCTTGAATTGAGGGAAGAAGATGCTGTCAAACCAGAAGTGGACAGGTAAAGATGGTTCCTCGTCGACGAAGGGGCGCAAAGCGACCTTCAGCAGCTCTCTAGCCAAAGACCACTGGGGCTCCTCGTCTTCGTCTAGTATTTCCCATGGGTCAGGCCTCGCAAGGAAGACAGTGAGACGCATCGAGATCTTCCGTCTGCTCTTGTTTTGGCTCTGTTTAGCCACAGCCTCACCGAGTTGCGAGTTCGCCCTCATGCCCCTCGCGATCCGACTCTGGGTAAGTTTGGCATCTCGATATACGGCTGAGGGCCGCGATGCTGCGAGGATACGGCCAGGGCCGTCTCCAGAGCCGGTGAAGATCGTCTGTGAGGGCGTGGAACGATCAGAGGCTGTTAGGTCGATAGACTGTATAGCGGAGGAGGTAGAAGCTGTCTTAACGTCTCGAAACAGGACTGGCGAGCTGTCGAGGATGGAGATACTCGTGGGCCAACGTCTCCCGCAATATGGACAAAGATTCGACCCTGGGTAGCTATCGCGGATAAAATCGTGGCAGGAGAGATTAGTAATAATTATATCTTCTGTAATACTTTGTGACTTATAAATAGTAATAGTATAATACATAATTAGGGGGAATTAGGTATAAGTATAGAAAGTGGCTCTAAAAAGGAAGTCCCTCTCTACGAGGAGAATTAGGATAATCTTCTTACTATCAGGGGTAGTTAGGAACGCCATTCTATTATACTTGTCAAACTCTATCATGATAATACAGGGAGGGTCTTGGATGGGCTCAGCCCCGGGTGCCCAGCCGATGTCATAAACTGTACCCCGAGCGCCATTGCAGAGGCCAACGGGCTGCCAAAGGTTAGACATCAGTATCAAACGGGCGCCAATGCATATAGGGATCTGCTTCGCAAGGTTGCCCGCCTTGTCGTCGGGGCAGCAACCGCGCCAGAGCCGACGTTCTTAGCCGTAACATGGATGACCGGCCGGCTGAGGTGGTCGAGGTGATAGTGGTTATATTCGTTCACTCTATCTTTGGTGGCGTATACTCGCAAAGCGTTGACAAATCTCGCGACCTCCCGATCGTCTAGCTTTGCCTGTACGCGGCTGGAAAGGAGCTTCCAGGACTCCTTAGATAGTTGGAGCAGCCGCACTTCCCCAAGAGCTGTGCGAAAGGCCTCCTGATCGTCGCCGCGCTGTCGCTGAACAACCTTCAAGAATACTGTTTTATCAAAGCGCCTATACGCGTTCCTGCCCTTGATCTCTACCCCCTGCACCTCTTTATCATAGTAAAGTGGCTTCTGTAGCACAGGGGGTAGTTGAAAGAAATCGCATCCTCATCACGGCTGCTCCGTCTCGGGGGTAATTTAAGGTGCCATAGAAGGTGCAGAACCACTGATACAGAAGAGCAGGCTCCGTTTGTGGTTTTGATAGATCTTTCGTGCCAGTAGAATGTGGTTGTTCGCTCGGTGAACAGTATGAACTTCCAAAACCTGAATCCAACAAAGAGGGTGTGGCATCATGCAGCTCGGTAGTGCATTTTCGGTCCACGGCGTCCATAATTTCGGGTCGGAGATTGCAACTACATATTGATCTATGGGATGAGGCGTCCAGTGGCGTGTCCCCCGATCCAAGTAGGCTGTGTGACCTTGATCCTATAATCCTTTAATCCTCAATATTATTGAGTTATTATTTAAAACTTTGTTCAAGGCGGAAAAGGAATACCTTTGTCAAGGTTACTATGTTTCAGTTTAAGTAAAGATATACTAGACTTATTGTCGTTCATGACATCAAATATCAGAAGAGGGTAGGCTGCGTTTGCCCTTCTATCCTTTCAAGCAGCATTCAGCGTGCCCGCCCAAGGTGACAAAAGCATAGGTTGCATAGAGACCTCACTCTCACAGTGTCTTGCAATAGGCCGAGCGGGTAGAGTTAATCACCTTCTCGGAAAGCTTGGTCGTTAGGGGAAGTGTGCATGCGCAAGGTGTTGATTTAGAGCAGAACATTGATCATTTCCTATATAAAGACCTCCAAAACAGCTTTTACACCCATCATCATCCTCCCTTTTCACTAACTCGAGAGCAAGCCTCTGCTCTCCTCTCCACATATCCAGCATAGCCCCTAGTCTGCCGCCCCTTGGCTCCTTCGCTTCATCTCCTAGCGATATGCAGGGCCCACCTCTTCCAAGACGTCCGAAATCGTTGGTAGCGATGGTTGGTAACGTCGTGGTGGCACGGCTGTACCCGGTCCGTCTGATTGAATAGTCGAAACATTTGCGAGAGGAAGAAGCTCCTGAGTCGAGGTCTATAGTATCGTTAGGCCGAATTATAAATTGGTAAGAAGTGGGAACTTAACAATTGGTCCACGGCGCGAGCGACGCCAATGTTGGGTTAGAAAAAGTACTCGACGAGGCCTTGCAGGCACTTCGGTTTCGGTTACAGAAATGATACCGGCTGCGACATTGGCGCGACTGCTAATTTGAGCTTTAGTCCATTGAATCTGTTTATGATACATACCAAAGTGGGCAAAATAGAGAGCGCTCTAGTAGCCATGGATCAACGCAGCTTGGATGGAATATATGGCGACACGGTAACGAGCGAACTTCCACGCCTCCTTGAAAATCTTCGGTACAGATTGAACAGCACGACAGGCCTGTCACTTGCTTTGGGGTATGAGTATCTTCCTTCTCTCGATATCGAACCGTAGGCATCAGGTTCAGAGCATCTGGAGTAAGGCACATGGTGCTCTCTGGTTGTAGAACTGGCCTAGGTCTGCGACTAAAAGATCGGCCGTATCCTCTTTTCCCAAGAATACATGGAGAAAGAAACATCAATATTGCCACTACGACCGCTAGGATGATGGCAACGGCGGGAGGTGAATGGTGCGCGCCATCATTTGCCCTGTGAGATAAGGTTGGGGGCAGAATCATGTCCTGGAAAAAGAAGCAAGACAAGGTGCCACGAAAGAATAGCTCGTGTTAAGTAGATGATGATGATGAGTGGCGTGAAAACGTTTTAGGGGCGAAGGGTCAGCGGAATATGCGGTCAAATATCGCTTATTAGGGTTATTCCCTCAATTCTCATAGAGAACGCCCGCATAGCCCGAATGGGCTAGAGGACCTGCGGATGCATGTATGCGCAATAGCATGTGAACTGCCTGGACCAATCAGTCGTTGAAGGGGAAGAACGGAAAATTCCCCTCGTCCGTGGATGTGACAGGGCTGATGTGTACTCGGGTAGCATTTGCCTTCAGTCTAATCCACCTGCAGTGCCTGAGGGTTAGGCACAAGGTGTAGGGAGTGCAGCAGTAGGGAAAACGGCCAGTTAACTCGGGAATAATAATGTTTATTTTTTTTTATAGCTAACGTAGTTGATAAGCGATCCGACCAGACAAGTGATCCGATCAGCGCACTGTACAGCTAAAAATAGCCTACCCTATAATAACTAGCTACCTTAAATAAAATAGCTAAAAATCCAAAAATATTTATTTTGTATATTTTATAGCTATTTATATACAAAAATATTTTTTCTAGACTTTTAGCTATTTTATTTTATATACTAAAGCTTATTTATACAGTGTAAAGAGTATTAATAAGCTTTTTTATATATAATTTATATTATAAATTAGCTAGAGTTATTTTATTAATAATATAGCTTTCTTATAAAGTAAAATATAAGTTTTTAAAATTTTAGCTATTTTAGGCCTAGTTTAAATTTTATATAAGCTTTTAAAAAACAGCTTTTAAGGTGTAAGTTAAGCTGGTCGGATCACTTGTCCGGTCGGATCGCTTAATCAACTACGTTACGTTAACTTTCAAATTTTAGCTACTTTGGGCTTAGCTTGAATTTTATGTAAGCTTTTAAAAACCAGCTTTTAAGGTGTAGGTTAAGCTGATCGGCTCGCTTATCAACCACGTTACACTGAATATTATGGTAAAGTCTGAGAAGAGGAGGTATCTAAATTATTCTACACGCAACCAACCCTCTGCCCGATAGCCCTACCTCCCGTGGTGGAGGCATAGGCACTGGTGACCGAACGAATAGGGAGGCCTCCCCAAGTAGACCTCAGATGCGAGAAAATGTGTTCGTTATTAATGTTCAGGGCATAAAGTCCAGGTCAACATCCACAGTATCCGGCATAGATTATTTTCAGGATACTCTGTTAGAAACAGTGATTTGAGTTCTAGTTTTTTATTTACTTATGTTTTCTGAAAATTAATTTATTCGATATTATGAATAGGTTTATTACTGTTTAGATGATGACCTGTAATGAACAGATAGTCGGGATTAATCATCACAGTGCAAATACAAACCGGTTAACGTCGATGTCGAACCACAACGTAGGTCCATAATACTGAACAATTGAAGAAGCTCCGTTCAAGATCGCTGCTGCGTCTTGGAATCCCCAAGGACAGCGTCTTGTTGACTTTGGGCAGAGCTTTCAAGGGCTTGCTCAGAAGGCAGCATGATAGATCGATCAAGAGCGTATGGAAGTCCGCGATGACGTCCTCGGATCATAGTAAAGCAAATAACAACCTTTCCAAATACGCCAAACATGCCAGAAAGAGATGTGCTGACGGTAGGGTAGCCAAGACTCAAACCAACATTGCCACTAGAAAGATGTTTGTCAGTAATGATATCCAGGGTTAGTATTTAGTGATTGGGGCGCTTACTAGGCTGATGTTACCTCGAAGAGGACTGAGAAGACGGAGAAGGCCTGGTGGCGATTAGATTGGGACACATCGGGGACAAGGTTAATGTTTCAAACTTACAGGATCGTTGACATCGGCAATTCTTCCAGACTCAGCGATGCAGATGCAGAATGTACCCAGGAAAATATACCAAAGGTCGAAACCAAGCTGGTTTTTCATATGCGTCAAGAGGTAAGATTTGCCATTCGCCTCGTTCAAGGACTCTTCTTGCTCCCAAATTCCAAGCGACTTCTCCTCATATGTATTGGAGACACGGATGCTGATAGCGATAGGGAAAATGGCAATGTACATCATGATGAGGAGACTGAGTTGCACAGCTGGGTTAACGTTTGCCAAATTAAATGTAGCAGTGCCAGTATGCCGCGCTGAAGCTGCTTGAAAAATGGCTGCTGGGATACGGGCAGAAAGGGGCAGAGACGAGACCTCTGGATTATGAAGATCAAGAATAATGATAAGCAGGATGTCGATAAAGTTGAGAGCAAAGATGATGCCAAAGAGGATCCATGTTGGACGACTGGGGAAGAGTAGAGTGTAGCACCTTCGAGGATGGTCTAGGAGAAAGCTGAGGGATTCGTGGGTAGAACTGTTCTTTGGCACGACTTTGGACATGATCCAGATGGCCAAGCGCAGAAAACAAGGGTAGAGAGTGTTGCCAGCGAATGCAAGGAAGCTCATGAGTATCATGGGCCACTTGGCGTCACGGAAAGAAATCATCGAGTCTGGCGTTAGAGTAAACCCGAGATTGTCGACCATTGTCTGAGCGGAATAGAAACCCCTATACATCAAGTCAGTCTTGGCCAAGGTACTGTTGTACATCCAACGATACTTACCACCAGGTCTTGCCTTGCCCAGCTTCTTGCAAAACTTTGCCGTACTTGGGATCAGCAGTGTGAATCCAACCAATAAGGCAGATAGCACCGAAGAGATGAATACCAAAGAAGTAAGCCGTCACGATCTTGACTAAGAGTATCAGACTACGATACTCGATACCGCCGAGCACCTCGCGATCACGTTCAGTAAGGTTATGAAACTGCGAGTTACGTCCGATGGTAGCCTGGCGCGAGAGGAAAGGAACCTCGTTGAGAGCTAGCTGCTGGTTGGTGGTAGAAACAACGGAACGGGGACGGGGAGGGGTTGTCTGTGATCCCATAACTAAAACAGAAGCGGCAACGCCAGCAACACGCTCCATAGATTTGGCAGCTGTGATTTGCAGGCTGTCTTCACGGCTCAAGCGATGGCGACGGCGTATGGTGGAGGTGTTTGAAGCTACCCTGGATATTGACTTGGGACGATCCTCTAACATGTGTTAGCCATGATAATTATTTTCAAGATTGTTAGTTCATACCATCATCGCTTCCATCGTGATCAAACTTATCGCCGGTGTTCCTAGCAACAATAGGTTGTCCTGGGTTTGTTAGTAGACTGTTACCTAGGTATACGGAAGATAGGTGATTTTACCGCGCTCACGAGCCCTGGGACCTGGAATGTAAAGAGTGGTGTTTTCTTTGTGCTGCTCTGTGGAAGGATCAAACGTGATGGTCGTAGTTCGTGGGCCTTGTTCCTGGGCATTCAAGTTTGCAGGAGGGCGGTCCACGGTATTGGCGGAGACTGCTGTCGAATTGCCGCTTGTTTCTGGCACCTCTTTTGATAAGTCATGAGCTCCTTCGACATCGACATCAGTGGTACTTGGGCGGTCATCCCTGGGGGATTGAGGCGCTGTCGCATCAAAAACTCAGCTGCGAGCTCTCGATAAAAGGTGAAAAACACGCGTGAGAAATCACTTACCGAGACGCTTCAAATGTTTCTTGAACCAGAAAAGGCGGACAATGACTACAATAATGTTGATGAAGCCGAGGTTGGTAAGAATAGGAACCAAGTAAATATAAACTTGCTGATACGTCTTGAGAGCTTTCACGTCAATGCTATGAGTGACGCGTTAGCGACTTCGGTGGCGAGGGACATGGGGAGAATGACGGACGTATTCAGGCCAGATTCGGTCGATGCACTGGCACCAAAGAACCAGGCGTCAATCGCGGCCATGTTGCCATAAGGATATAAAATCGGTATAGCCAGAAATCCCATCAACAGGATATACGCATCTGGGGAAGACCCGAGTGTCAGCCATTTTCAGAATACCTCCAAGGAGAAGTGGATAGCATCACAATGTAGCGTAAGAAAGTTAAGCGGCGGAAGCCACATCTTAGCTTCTAGAATAGTCAGACCAGATAAGCGATATGGAAGGAAAGCGCGAGGAGAAGCTGAGTTAAAAAGGGAAGCTGAAAAAGTAAGGTTTGGAGGAGAGGAGGGAAGTATCCGATGATGATGGTGGCATGGTGAGCAATTTATTTCTCTGGTCACTGGATTACGGAACTTGCACTAGCAGCACAATCCAATAGAAAGCTTGGCGCGGGCACATGCAGGCTAGACAAGCTTTATCCTAGCTCAGGCTGACCCCTGGCAGGAGAATTTTTCAGGCGATGGCCCCCACCCGTCATCTTAAGCTTATAGGCGGGCCGTTGAGCTTTATTCGCGCATTCAAGCATTCAGCTGTCGTCTCGTGCCATCCGACGCGTATTGTCATGATTTTGTCCTTGTAAGATGAAGTACTAATATAATAAATAAGCTTACCATATTCTGTTACAACCTGCAGTGGCAAGCCCATCTCTATGGATGAACGATGCAACACCAAAAAATTGCCGCTCCGCTCCATGGTTGCTAACGGCCCCTAACAGGACATAAAAAATAAAAATAAAATCCAGGGGGGAGTCAGCACTTAGGTTTTCAACACCACAACCAAGATTCCTTATCTTATATAATTCTATCCAGAAGCCTAGTCGCAAATAAAAAAAAATAGAAATGAATTTTATTTGTAATTTATTTTTAATTTTTAATTATTTTTATTTTAATTAGATCTATTTTCCTATTATAGCTGCTTGTTAAACCTCAATGGACAATGCCGTCATCGCTCGACCGTGACGACTTCCTCTTTTGGATTAGTACGATTTTGAGAGAGCGTGACGACTCCTTAATTTGGTTAGCACTGATAGGCTACCTCACCACAAGGCTCGTGCGTCTGGATGACTGCTTGTAATTTACTAAATCACACACTTTTCGTCCGTGCGCTAGTCCCCTGCCTCCATTATCTTCATGAAACTACATCCCTTTTTATCCGTGCACATTGGTCGGAATTTGGTACTGTACCAATTACCGCTCACATTCGTAGCATTGCTCCAGTGCCATTTAGCCCGTTCTGAAAGTATGGCTCTGCTGTGTAGTGGACGTTAGGGCCGCTGAAGGGATGGATTATAAAACCCCACTAGCTGGGCATCACACTCGCTATGCGAGTTCGCTTCGATATCTCAAGCTGCTAGAGCAAGCAGGGGAGCATCAGCGACAGGGGTATACAAATCGACCTCGAATGAGGAGGTTATCTTTGCCCAAAGTAAGCGATTCAAGAAGTGAGCTCCCCGGTAATAGCGCACAGTGTTTTTGGGGCTGAATCTCATTTAGAAGCCATTAGCGGATGCTCATAGTAGATGCATTTCTCCGCATTATCGATCGCCTAAGGTTGAAGAGAAAGAAAGAGAATTACAATAGATGACGGCCTAGAGCTCATTTGGAAATGCCGCTAAGGACGCGAATTTGGCGGGCTTCACAGGGCGTTTTGCTGTTGCGGGCGGGGATGGGGGGAGGAGAGAGCTTGACTTGTCGGGCGGAGTAGTACTGAATATGGCCATGGTTGATGTTGGTGTCAATGTCGATATCCGGTCTTCATCTTGATTCATAGCTGATCTGGTCGCGACATGTTGGATTACACCCACGAATGTTGGTTGTTGTTGATTGTAGGATGTTTGGCTTACGTCGGAGCGGATTATTGATTTGGCGAGAGGTTCAGACTTGCTTTGTCAGCAATCAACGGGCGAGCGTCATTTGTCTCCCTCGTGATTCACCTGCTCATGAATTCTTCAAGCGAAATTCTCTGCAGTTCGGCAGTTCGATCCCACTCCACGTTATTCAAAGATATGTACGAGTCCTCGGCCACAAAACGGACAATTTCTATGTTAAAGGATCTGATAGGGTAGATGATGGCCGATGTAAAATGCACTTAGCGTGGGCATGTGCCCGCTTTTTAGCTAAGCCTTTTTTGACGCCCTTACATCATTCCTGTTTAGGGTAGCTACCTAAGTCAATAAACCTGGAACTCAGACATTTTGTTAGACTTTCAAACCATAATTCAATGCTAAAAAAATGTGAGCGAGTGTCGCCGTCGGAACGGGCTGGTGACAACAATTCTGCTTCTTTGGTCCGGTAAATTCACAAATGACAGCCTGCATCACGTTGTCCAAGTGATCTGTGTGCCTAACAGAGAGCCTTGTGCATGAGTGGCTGAGCGTGATAAAATGCGAGCCTCCCCTCATCCAGATCAAAAGTTCTCATGCTCACTGTAATTTGTCATGGAGACCGCTGGCCTTGTTATCGGAGTTGCTGGGCTTTTCACCTCCTGCCTAGAAGCAATCAGCATAGTACAGCCCTACCAGACATTCCGAGCATATATAGTCGATTAATTATCGTCGGGCTGGCTGCTGACATAAAGAATCTCTTGGCTCACAAATTAATTCAATCCGGTTTAACGTACTGACCGAAGTGACTAAGCTAAGCGACTTTTCCCGATCCGTTGAATCCTGTGCCATAGAAATTCCAACGATTATGAGGGGCCCTTCGGCCCCAGAGGACAGCGGCTACCCTATGGCTACTGAGGTTTGGCCCTGCCCGTCTTAATAAAATTATGCTCCAAAAGAATCTGAACACCCCACCCTACAGCAACCCAACTTCTTCAACTGCAATAACTTCACCTATACACAATTTAATTAAATAAAGCTCAATAACAATGTATTAGATATCAAAATAAAGCCCTGGTTTTTCTCTTTAATATTTTGTATATCACCCACTTGCGCGAATGCAGGCATCGAGTCGGCGGGGGAGTGAGTCAATCAGACAGTTAATCTGCTCTGGTATTATAGCTGCCCGCACCAACTTAATGCATTTGATCATGTAAGGAAGGCCAGGCCAATAGGCGTAACCGACAATCTCATCCATCCCTCATCGTTGCCCTTCGCAGCCTTGCCTGTGACACTGCTGCTTGGGATGTGGCAACCACGTCCGCCTCCAAGACAGGAATCTCATCCAAAGGGTCGAGTTGGTTGATATTGTCCGACATGTACGGTGGAGGATTCGCCTTGAACACAGCCCGGACATCGCCGTGAGGCGAGAAACCAGTAAAGTGCCACCCGAACCACGACTTTTTGTTCCGGGGCCGCGAGACCTGGATCCGTCGCTCAAGAAGGCTTATGAGCAGCAGCACCGGCGCGTTGAGGACCCGGATCAGAAACACATTGATGGTATGGAAGAGTCGGTTGGTGACAAGGAGCTTGAGAGGCAGCAGAGTGGTGAGCGCGAGGATGTTGAGCGGGGGAGGGTACGAGAAGATGGAGTCGCTTTTGACGCTCTCGAAGATCAGCACTGTCCTGTGGAATCTGATTTCGGCACTCTCGTTGGCCAAGATTCGACCAAATGTGTTGGTCAACATGGCCACCAGGATGGTCAAGAAGAGCGTATTTCCGAGAAAGGCAAAGGCCACCATGAGAACGGGACCCAAGATGACGTGAAAGTTTGCAGACTCTCCAATTCCCGTGCCGTCAAGGCCAAACCAGATCCAAAGGAGCCATTTGGTCACCGTCAGCCATCCAGGCGCCTGCTCCTCTTCGAGCTGATCCGCAGTTGTGAGCCATTGCAGTGCCAGCAGGAAACCGGTAAAGCACCAGAAGGCGATAAACGTGAGCAGAGTAAAGTCTTTCATGACGGCGTGAAGGGATATGAAGACGACGTTGTCGGGCATGATGTTGAAGGCGACTCGCGAGAGAAGAACCGGGGCCGCAACGCACAAGATGTGAAGACCGTAGCCGTCACCAAGAGTGCCGTTTCTGACATCATACAGCCTCCCTATAATGTAGATGCCAAAGATGAAGATGAAGCTGGCATCTAGGAACGACCATAGACTTTGGGAGTGCAGCTCCCAGCCATGCTCAATGATGGCTGCAAACTCCTGCAAGACCCAACCAGTGGTATAGATGGAAAAGGCCAGCTCCCAGAGCGTGAAGCCCTGGTGTCTGTTGATCATGGTAAACGTATAAAGAGTCAAGAGGACCAGAAACTGAGTCAGCTCGATGACGACCCGGGTCCGAGGAACGATCAAGCGATGGTGGTCGAGCAAGCGAGCCTTTTTGGCGTTGTAGATGGATATGGGCAAATGCTTGTAGTGGTCAGGCAAGATGTCAACAAACGACAAGGGCGTATACGTGATTTGGCCTCGATTAATCGCATCGACGACGCGATGGCATGCGGCAGAGCTAATGAAGAACTTGCTCTCGGACACGATGGCGAGTTCAAGAGCCGTGAGCTTCATCTCATGGCCGCCGCGCTCCTGGACAGGCCACTGCATGTGCCTCCACTCCTCAAGGTCGCTAGGAGCTCCTTGGAAGGGATCGAAGCCCTCGACGAGGATGCGTGCGAGCACAAGAAGCCCCGTCTGCCCTGGATTGGCCTCATGGAAACGACGGAAAATTTGCGTGGCCACCAGCTCGCACAAGGTTGCGCGGGCGGCGTTGACGCTCTGATGGGCCAAGTCGGACTGCTCACGTAGAAAGTGAACCCGATTGGCGAGCAGACAGTACAATGGTGACGTACGGTCAGATCAAGGTCCACGGATATGAGGACTGTCATACCTATCGAGATATCTTGGGGATCATGGAGGCGATCAACTAGAGGTCTCACAAGCAAAGCGTTCAGCTTGGGTGCCCGAAAGCTCTCGAGAGTGTACGAGTCGTCTGCTTAGACATCAGCAATGCTCCTTGGAGGGCTCAGGGAGGATTTCAGCCTACCAATAGAGGCGAGAAACAATCGCCTAATGCTGAAAGATTTGATGCTCGTTAGCGCACTGGTCAGTCCGAAGCTGTGCATGCATGGCTTACCGCTGAATGTTTAAAAAGACCTGAAACTGGGCTGAGCCCCTCAGTGAGAGCAGGCATACATCCACCTCGCCATCATCATCAGCCGGTTGGTTGACATCGTCGGTGCAAGTGTCCATGAGCGTGGCTTTTCAGAAGACCTCGCATCAACCCGGCACTGAGCAGATAAGCCTAGTAAGAGAGATGATACCTTGACGTTTGGACGTAGGGGTAGGGTAGGCTCCCTGCTGGGGAAAATCCCTCATCGGGGAGACTGTGGCGCAGTAAAACTAATCTACTTTCTGCCGTGTGACGCATGACCTGTAATGTTATGAATGCAGGTATATGTACTTGGATACAGACGTTAATTAATAGCTGTCCCGATTCGTTTTGGACGGGATCCATTGTCACACATACCTGGGCATTTGAGTTAAAAATTATGCGCCAAAAGAATCTGAACGCTGCCCCGCCAACGTGTGTAATCCACCACCGTAAAACCAAACTCATCTAATTTCTTCAATCGTCTACAACTTCGACAAAACATATCGCAAAAGAATGGGAATTTTATCTGTTATATACATAAGGCGCGGGAGAAACCAGGATTTCAGCAAAATTGCCAGAGCTCTTATTGTTCAAGCTGTAGAAAGCGGGAGGTCATATCGAGATGTCGCTGAGGAGGCTGGCTGTTCACCAGGCACCATCTTTAATATCTTTTAACGCCGGAAAACACACCAATCCTTAGACAAAAAACTTAAATCTGGGCGTCCTAAGAAACTTACAGTTCAGCAGATTCAGTATATACTAATATCTTTAAAACGCGACCATAGGGTTACATACAAATCGCTTATCAATTATCTAGGTGGCGAAGTCTCACGAACTACAATACGCCGAGTTATTAGATACCATTATAGTCGCAAATGGAGGGCTATGCAGCAGATACCGCTATCTAAAGAAACTGTAAGATAGCGGTTTTTATAGTGTTAAGCTTAGAAGGAAGATATTGACGAATTGCTGGAGGTCTGCCGTATTAAAGTTCGCGGATAGATGCCGCTCGGGAATCTTTTACTTAACTAATGATACCTTTAGACCATTTTCTCTGACGAATCGTCAGTTCAATCGCAACCTAATTATAAACAAGGTTATATATTCGGCAAGCCTCACGAGAAGTTTATAAAGGAATTAGTGAACGTAATAGTTCATGGAAAGTCACGATTATCGATCATGGTTTAGGGAGCAATCTAGCGAGATGGAAAATCTGATATTATTATCATAATCCACGACCAGACCGCCAGAAGAAGAGGATATACTTCATTGAGTTATCAGCAGGCTTTAACAGAAGGTTTACTTCCTATTTAGACCGCTCATTCGCATATAGTAGGATAATATACACATTCGAGATCATCAGGATAGTCCAGTACAAAGCGGGAATTCCTCAAGTTCACACGGGCTTGCGGCTATGCTGATAAGGCCTAGACAGGTTTTATCACGAAAAGAATCAATCCTTACCGTAAGTAAACCACTGTGAGATTCGAGGCAAAGTTTGCGACTACTCCCCATCCCCCCACCGCCGGTCTTATCCAGTGCAGTCAAATTCATTCGGCACCGGTCCAACTCTGCTACAAGCTCAAGAATTAGAGATTTGCTCAAAGGTTCTTGGAGAAGAGCATCCCCATACGCTGACCAGCATGAACAACCTGGCCATTACCTGGAAAGTCCACGGCCGGTCTAGAGAGGCTCTAGCCCTGATGCGAAGCTGCGTTGTCCTACGAGAGCGAGTGCTTGATACAGATCATCCGGACACAGAGGCATCGGCGGCAATTTACTCTGAGTGGGAGAATATGAGCGACTTATCATAGAGAGGAATAATTTTTGAATTGTCAACGTGAAGGGACGCTTACGAACAGTAATGTACGGGCGGACCCTACGCACCTGCGACACGCTGTGCCCCATTTCAACGGTTGCGGGAGGCCCTGACACGGACATGGAGGGAGAAAATGCCCTGCCTCTCAGGTCGACCAGTGGATGGACGACTATGGGAGAGCTATCACTAGTAATCATTCCTACGCCAGCGTCAGCGAAGTTGAGGCCGAACGATAAAACAAGGTTATATTTCTTTTATTATGTCTCTACGTTGTACTATATCAATGATTTCTAACAGTCGGCTGGCTCGAGCACGAGCACTAGACTTAATCAACCTTTGAGTTTAGTCGAGTACCGAACCTGGATCGTGCCCTGGGAACGATGTGGAAGGGCGCGCTGGATCTCGGCCCAAGAACAGCCATCTTGCCTCATTGTGCGTACCTTGTTCTCCTCTTCCAGTGTCCATTTCCCACCGGATGATCTTGTCCCCGAAAGCGAAGCCTTATGGGGCCCTCTGCCCTCCTTAGAATGCGATATGGACCTGTCAGCATGCGGCTGACTTGGGTCAGGAGTCCAATCAAATTGCAGTTGAAACGTCGTCATGTCTCCTTCGGTAATGCGCTTCAAAAAAACATTACTAAGAGGCCATTCCTCAAATCGAGCAAAAGTGCTAGCTTCGGAGGGGACCGAACTTGTTTGTGATGGTGCTGGACTCTCACTGCCGCGTACTGATACTCGGCGCCCTTTGGGTAACTGCGCAGTACGCCTTGTCGATCGTTGCTGATGAGAGCTCCGAGCACTGGCGGGGGCACTGCATGCTGAGGCGTGAGGGGATCGGGGCACCTTGCGACGCTTGCGACAATGCAGTTCTTCGGAATCGTCTTCAGAATCAGAATCATGTCTCGGGGCATCTGGCAGCGAAGGACAATACTCCTCGACATGAATGCATTCTTGAACGTCAAGATCATCTTCACTACCAGAGCCTTCCGTGTCTGCGTCGCTGTCCTTATCTTGTACCGTCATATGTGTATGTGGGGATGTTCGACGACAACAGTGCCGAGAGAGCCCCTCACGGAACGGAGGAGATATTCGAGCTCCGGGTAGCGATCCAGATTCAGCCTCCAAGAGGTCTGGCTCAGTGTCGCTGGGCGAGTAGCTCTTGTGGTCTTGGTCCTGTTCTGGTCGTGATTCGGGCAATAGCCTCAGTCTAGGAGATGAACTGCGGGCCGCAGGAGTGGCATCATTGCGCTCGGCGCTTGGGCGCACTTTGCTATCGTGTAGCGGCGTCTGAGCCATCACCTCGGTGGTGGCAGCAATGGGACCGTATGTGAGCTCCGGAGGTGTCACGGGAGCATTTTGTAATCGATGACAGGACTCTTCGTTAGAGAGAGCAACGGTCATCACGTCAAGCTCGCTGATGGCTCCAGTAGGTTTGGTCACAAGCTCTCCGTCTGACGCACCCAGGGATGCCTGGGTTTCGGGTCCAATTGACGAGATGTCAGAGTCAGTATCTGCACCAGCCGTTGTGTCTCCAGTGGGTGTGCAAGTCGTCGAGGGGAGGGCTTGCTGGTTCGATTCGGGATCACTGGACAAGTCCATCTGTGATTCGTGTGACAAGATTTGGACACCCTCCAGTCGAGCTGGAGGTAAAACTGCCGTAACACCCATACGGACGGCAGCATCAGTCTCAGTCTCACTGTGTTTGGTGCACATGCTATCTATTTTCGGACTGTCAGGTCACACAGCAGAAACAACCGCAGTGCCGAGAACTTACTCAAATGATCTACGACGCTAGCCGTCGTAGGTGTTGTGCAGCCTGATTGCGACCCGTTGAGATCATGATCCTCAACGTCGTCCTCATCTTCTGTGTCAGAGGAGTCATCATCGGAGATCCATATGGCATTGCCCGTGGATTCTCCTGAAGCCGACGGGGCTCGCTCGTCACGTAGGGGAACTTGATGGCCAGGGAAAGTGAAGTTGTGCAGCGAATCCTGCTGCTCAGCATCAGAGATTGTCGACACCATGATGAAAAGTCTGGAAAGTTGCAAGTCAAGGGAGAAGAGAATTGCTCTAGCAACAGGAACAAGTGAAGGACAAGCGGACATTGTCTGGCTTATATGCTCGAAAGCAAGTCACAGTAACCCCGTGCCCAGGTGCCGTTCCCGCTTGACTGCTTCCTGCTCTCTTCTATGTGCTTTCCGAGATCAGGGCGACTCCGATAGAGGGGGTGGACACGTAAACCCCTCCTTGCTTCACCTTCTCGCACATCATCAGGGATCCACGTCACTTGCTGGCAAGGCAGAGTCCTCGAGAAGCCATATGAGGCAGGTCTTAATGGCTGCTAGGCTGTTTATGCAAAATGCATGATCTCCAGTTGGTCAGACAGCACCGGGGATGAGAATTTCCGGCAGTATTAGCTCTTCCGTCTGACCGTGATGAAGCTCGACGCTGCGCCCGCACATGTTAATCGTCACAGCCGGGAACCTTTTGGGCCATTCAGAGAGCTCGAGATGCCGTCATGAACGTCTCATGATCCCATAACAGCGAGACTAACGGAGGTTGCATGCGTGCAACACCAACAGCTCGCCGTAGTACGCGCGCCCCTCTCCTCTTCTTCGCCTTCTCACCCAATTATCCCTTTCGGCATGCTGGCTTGCCCTGTTTCTGAAGCGTCTGAGCCATCCCGATCCGCACGGAAACGGGTGAGCCGAGGACCAACTGCTGCATGATGGTGGGTGGTGCCATCTCGGACTCGCCTCCTGAACCTGGCACAGGTGGCTCCAGAGGCCTCTGGCACGGACTTGCTCCCCGATTGGTTCCCTCAGCGGGTAGAGCGGGTGAAGCGTCTGATCACGAGTCGCTCGACGGGGCTCGAGTCACCCATTCCCTGTTCAGGGGTTGCCAATACTACCCGCCGCTTAGGCGGAAGTTCCTTGATTACTTTCTGGGGGCATTGATGAGCCACTGCGGCATTTTTGCCATTGGATGGGCGTCGACTGGAGGCCTCACAGGGGAAAAATTGCCGTGAGATGCTCTGCTGCTGCCTGAGAAGCATCACACCGCTGTTCGGCGGCCCAACTTGGGGAACGCTCTCTAGACAGTTGGCGTTGTTATATTCTGAGCGAAGAGGATGGGAAAGGGAGACGTACGAGATACAGAGTAGACTTAGTAATAACATCGGAGGATAGAATGGAAAGCGAATACTAGAACATGTCTCATTCCCTCCACAATAAGGCGTTAGGGGCGATGCAAGCGTCACGATAGTCGGTCAATCCCTCTGGCGAGAGAAGTTCGTTCCAAATCAGAACGATGACGTGGCAGGATGGGCGAAGGGAGCTGGGCTGAAGACAACGATGCTTGCAGAAGAATGAGAATGGCGGATGCAAGCGGGCAGAGCATGGGAAGAAGGAGAGGTCAAAGATACATGTTGCCAGGGTCGGAGAAGGTTCTTGTCTTATATACAGGTAGTCACGTGATATGTGGTCGGGCGGGTGTGCGGCACGCTCGTCTTGCCCGTTTGGGCGGTGCCGCTAAACCGGAGGCAGTAGCAGCGTGTTCGCGATTACTAATTATATATAGTTATTATGGACTAAGAGATTCCATCCGTGACCGCCAAGACCTGGTTATAATAGTTACTCTAAAAACACCAGTAATTCTTAGAATTACATAGTGACCATAAAGGTCACTCCGTAACCACCTTTAGTATATAAGATATATTTATTTACACTTCTATAGATTTTAGCTTACTAGCTATTAATAAAACTTCTTTATATTAATTAAGCCTAATATATATTAAATCTACTATTAAGAGACATAATACTCTAATAAGCTTAGTATTATGCCCTATATAATCTACTAATAATAAACCTAGCACGGCTTAGTTTATCTATAGTTAGAAATTAACTATTATATAAAAGGTATATCTAAGTATTTCTAAAATCTAATATAATTTAAATATTTATTACCCCTTTGTAGGCAAAGCTTTATTAAGTTAATATTATTATAATTAGCTGCCTTAATTATAGCCTAAACCTAGCTATATATAACCTAGCTAGAAAGCCTTACTTACTTTTTAACTAGCCTTAATCTTCTTTTTATAACCCACTTTAAAGGTCTTTTACTAACCCTTATAGATATTATACTTAAATTATCTATTATATAATAAGTAATTTAATTTAACTTCCCCTCTTTTAATTATAATTATTAATAATATTATAGCTGCCTTATTATAATACTTATTATTTAAAAAAGCCTATAACTACCTAGGCCTAATAAGCCCTACTTAACAAAAAACAATAATATAATTTAACCCTTATTTATATTAATAATATATTAATACTTAGCTAATCTATTAAATCTATTATATATTATATCCTATAACCTATTTAATCCTCTTTATGCTATTAATACTAATATTATAACTTTAGGTCTTTAACTTTAGGTAATTAAACTTATATAAAACTTAATATATCTTCTTCTTATAAAACCATATACTTACCCGTCTTCTATCTTATATTATATATTATTAAGGTTTAATCTTCTCTAGTACCTTCTTAGCTTACTACTAAATAGCCTTAAGCTACTTATTATATAAGCTGCCATAAAGGGCCTTAATAAATTCCCTTTCCCTCTAGCTTAGATTTACCCCTCTAAGTAACTTTCCTTCTAGCTTATAAAGTAGCTTTATCTTATAATTAAGGAAGTCTTTCTTAATTAGTTAATAATAAGGCTATAAAAGTAAAAGGATTTTATAATTAAAAATTACTAATTTAATATAATTAATATTATTTTTTTTTCCTTAGTTTATTTTAATTTTTATTATTATATTATAAAGCTTATTATAATTATTTTTCTTAATAACTTACTTAATTTTATAAGTTATATTATAACTTTTTATTAAATAATACTTATTAGGATTAGGTGCCTATAGGCTTCTTCTAAGTATTATAATAATAAAGCTATAATATTATTAATAGTTATAATTAAAAAAGGGGAAGTTAAATTAAATTACTTATTATAAAAGTATAGTAAATAATTTAAGTATAATATTTATAGGGGCTAGTAAAAAAGTAGCCTTTAAAGTAGGTTATAAAAAGAAAATAAGGGCTAGCTAAAAAGTAAGTAATACTTTCTAGCTAGGTTATATATAGCTAGGTTTAGGCTATAATTAAGGCAGCTAATTATAATAATATTAACTTAATAAAGCTTTGCCTACTAAGGGGTAATATTTAAATTATATTAGACTTTAGAAATACTTAAATATACTTTTTAAGGCTAACTTATAAACTTAAAAAAAAAATAATAATAATATATTTTAAATAAGAGCTATTAATATATAATAAATAAAGTTTTAAATAAGGAAACTAATTTATATTAGGTTTATATTTATAGATAATATAAGGTATTATTACTAAGTAGGTTAGTTATTATATTTTTTAATAATTAAGTAATATATATTAGGCTTATTAATATAAAAAAGTCTTATTAATAGCTAGTAAGCTAAGTCTATAAAAGTATTAATAAATATAGTTTATATATTAGTAAATAATAATAGGAATTAATAAGGTTATTATAAGATTAGTAGTAATTATATTAAATTAGCACTAATTGTACTAAATTATTTATAATTATGGAGTCTTGGCACTAATTTATTTTATAGGGCATATAACAATTAGTAAAAAATATAAGGTATATATAATAAAACCGCTAGGGTTATAATACCTATTTATATATCTTATTTATTTTAGCCTTTTAATATTAAGTATTTTAGGCTATTAAAATAAGCTTATAATTAAGAAATAAAATACTTAATTAAATACTATATAACTTATACTTTTAAAACTAAGTTTTTTATTATTTTTTATATTATATTTAAAGCTATTTTTATTAAAAGTAATATCTAAGGAGGTTTTTAAAAAAGCTAGCCTTACTTTTTTTAACTTAGAAAATATAATCTTAAAGCTTAATATATAGCTATAAACTTTAATACCTCCCTAAAAGGCTATTAAACCTTTAACCTTATAGGTTTTAAAGCCTTTAAAGGTAGTTATTAAGGCGTAAACTTAATTTAAATACCTTTAAAAATAAATTAAAAAGTATAAAAATAACTCTTTAGAGTTAATAATTAAAGCTTTAAAGTTTATTATTAAAATAATAAAGGCAGCTTTATATTAATTAGCCTTTATAGAGGCTAGGTTAAAGGACCTTAAATAAGTAAATAAAATACTAGGCTAGTATTAAAGGTTAAAAAGGATTAAATTATAAAAAGGATAGGTAATAATTATATAAGAAGTATTATAAGTAATTAATTAGATAGATATTAACATATAAATAATAGCTAAATCCTCTAGAAATAATACTTAAGGAAGGTTAAATTAATTAGGTAGTTAATATTATTATATATAATAAGGCTAGGTATAATATAAGGACCTATTAGGTATTAATTAATATATTAAGGGAAGAGTATAATAAGTAATTTTAATTAATTAAATAATTTGTAATAGTTTTATAATAATTTTTATTTAAATAGTTAAGATTTTTAATTAACTTACTTATTTAATTAACTTACTTATTAAATATATTAATACTTATTAGCCAGCTTAGTATTTATATATTATATTATTTATTATTTTAATTAAGTGCTAATCTAATAACTTACCTTAGGATAAATAGAAGTTTAGTAAATATCCTTATTATAGGAACAATAATAAAATCCTAAACTAAGTCCTTGGTTTATTCTTACTATTATTTACGCCTTCCAAGGTGTTATCTCTGCTTCTAGGCATTCCCTTACTTCCATAAAGGCATCCTTGTCTTTGTAGAGTATTTTTAAAGGAGAATCAGCAGCTTAGTTATATTTCCGAGACAGGATGCCCCCGGAGATATATCAGAGCATCTTCTCGAATACGAATAGAGAAAGAGGGAGGTGGAAGGGAATAAATATTAGATACTCTAGCAGCTTGCGTGGGAGTAAATCGTTGAGCTAGATGTAGAGCATGAGATCGGGGATGGGCTGTTATCGCTTGGGACTATGAAGGCATATATATTGAAGTTCAGACAAGCTATAGGGGCGTTGATCTACTTTATAAACTTTTTAGATCTTTAACGGACCAAGCTGGTGGTGTGCTTAGTATAGTAAAGCGCGGGAGAGGCGGTGCCTTAGTAGCTCGATTAACCATGAAGTCGACACTACGGAGTATGGCTTGTAGCTTGGCTTCTACAGGAGCTGGACTCCGGAGTGCTGGGTCGTTCTATTGACCTGATAGATAGTGTTTGTTTTATGCTGAATTAACCTTTTCAGTTATGGCCGCCATGATGCCAAGAGATCGGTTATAAATTAAATAAGGCCAGCCGGTATGCTGTAATTATGGAAATATTCCATTCAGTTTAATATTATAACTATCTGCTTAATGGCTACGGAAATTTAGAGGCTATATATTTAAAAATATTTAGGGTTATTAATACTTTATAGTAAATGTAGACAACCAGTAAAAATAAGAATTATTAAGTAGAGTGCTTTCTACAATTCTACAACGCGGTCACGAAACACATATAATTAGGATACTAATTTGCCAGCAGGCACACAGGAGGTAGCATTACTTAGCGCCATGAAAATTAAACCCACTGTGCAGGTTACAACAACGGGACAAACCAGCCGATGGGAAGGTCTATCACGTATCTTTAATTAAAAACAATGAAGATCTCTCAAGCACCGTCCCTCTTTCAGTGAAAGAGGAACTAGCAGGGATGTAAGCCAATGAGATATGTAGAATTTCCTCTTTTACTGGAATTGGAACGGACAATAGGGATGTAGGCCTGAAAGCTTATGCTGCCTCATAGGGCACTCAGCTGGATTTGTTTATTAAAATCGCTGAGCATGGCTTGTTTTCCTTATCTGAATGTAAGGCAAAATTGCTAGGATTACTTCCTCTACAATCTGGGCTTAAGCCTAGCAAAGGATTCCAGGCCACAGGTGCTTTACTTAATAGAGCATGGGAAAAGAAAACAAATGGAAAGGAATTTATCACTATATGACATTCAAGTCCAGGAAAACCCATATCTCCGTGGGCTAAAGAGAACAAGGTACGCTGGTCTATCATCTCGCGGTCTCGTCAGCACCCCTAACTTCCTTAAGAGAACTCATCTGTTATCTCTTTCCCTCTGTGCCTCCTTTTCCAATTTCTCTGCCTCTAGATCCTTCTCCCTAGATCGCAAAATAGCAATTACCTCATTTCGGGTCTTGATTGTATCTGGGTGTTGCGAGCCTAGTTGTTCCACTCTTCCCTTGAGCGCAAATTGACCGAGTTCTTCTGCCTCCGGGTACTTTCCCTGATCTTTGAGCACTGAGGCCAAGTTTCCCATGCTCCTGAGTGTATCGGGATGCTGGATGCCCAGTACAGCCTTGTACCTCTCGAGCACCTGCCGGTTCAGAGTCTCTGCCTCTCTGTTCTTCCGTTGGTCATGGAGTATAGCAGCCAGATTGCTGAGACTGGTCAATGTATGAGGGTGGTTTGGCCCTAGCTTGGTCGTGTATCCACTCAATGACAACCGGCTCAATTCCTCAGCTTCCTGGAACTTTTTTTGGTCTATGAGGACTAGAGCAAGATTGTTTATACTTGTCAATGTATCGGTGTGCTGCTCGCCGCGATTGTCCATTCTTTCTTTCAAGACTTGTCGGTTTAAAATCTCAGATTCATCATATTTTCTCTGCATTCTTAGAGTGAACGCGAGATTGCTTTTGCTGGTCAAAGAGTCAGGATGTAGGGACCCTAAAGTAGCCTGTCGCCCCTCGAGGGCCCGGCGATTCAACAGCTCGGCTTCATGATAGTGACCCTGCTGCTGGAGTACGGTCGCAAGGTTGCTCACGCTTGTAAGCGTACTGGGATGTTGCTTCCCAAGCTTTGCTTCATTTCCTTCTAGGACCCGTCCAATAATTTCCTCCGCCTCGCGATACTTCCCCTGGTTCTCTAAAACAGAAGCTAGGGTGCTTGCGCTTGCTAGAGTGTGGGGGTGATTCTCTCCTAGCTCTGCCTCCCACGCTCCAAGAACCTGTCGACTTAACTTCTCTGCCTCATCAAATTTGCCTTGCTCTTGAAGTAGCATTGTCAGAACACCTTCGCCTGCCAAAGTGTCTGGGTGATGCTCACCCAATATTTCGACGTTCCTGTCTAATGTCTCCCGCGTCAGGCTAGCCGCCTTGTCATAGACGCCCAAGTCTCTCCACACCAATGCCAAGTTGCTCAGGCTTGCCAGAGTATCAGGGTGCTTTAGACCTAATTGTTTTTCTCTCCCTTCCCATGCTTGCTGGAAAAGTTGTTTTGCTTCTCCGTATTTGGCCTGGTCCCTTAAAATGAAAGCAAGGTTGCTGATGCTAGTAAGTGTGTCGCGGTGCTGCCATCCATGCAGTTCAGCGTATCCTTCCATCGCTTGTCGGCTAATATCTTCAGCCTTTTTATACTCCCCTTGACCGCGAAGTGCTGAGGCCAGTACCGCCATCGCCTTTGGTGTTGGGCTATTGTCATTTCCTTTAAATGCCTTTCTTGCTTCCAGTGCTTTAGCCGCGAGATCCTGGGCTCTCCTGTAGTTGCCATCATGCCAGAAAAACCAGGCTGCGTTTGTGAGTAAGCGAGTCCAGTCGTCCGCTACGTCTTGGCTTGAGGGTTCTAGATCATAGAGCGACTCAAGATGTGGTATCAATTGTTGACACTTTTGTCGATTCAGATAGTCTCGTTGAGGAAACTGTCTGGCCATCAGCCCAAGAAACTTCCTCCGCCATATCCCATCAATGCCGAGTGAAGATAACCAGGCTCTTACACAGAACTGAACAAGAGCGTGGACCTCATAAGACTCATCACCGATAGAAGCCGTCACAAACGATAAGTCCGCAAGAAGGTTAATATCATCATCAAACTCATCATCCGAATCCTTATGAGTTGACGAAAACGTCTTGTTATACTGGCGGAGCACCCATTCTGGTATGGCGTGGGGATTAAAAAAGCTGATCAGATATAGTAGATCAGCAGCAGACTTCCTTTCTCTCCGTATACTCTCAAACGATAGGCTCCATGTGATACTGATCGAGTTTGATGCGGTGCCGTCTCGACGCAAGTCGCCCAGCTCTCGATCCAGCATAGCCTCCTTCCGCTTCATATTCTTATACAAGTCTCTGAGATAAGTGTGAACTGTCATCCGAGGCCGTCTGTTGATGTAAGCACAAGCTTGGGTGATGGCGAGTGGAATGCAGTCAAGCGAGCGCGTTAGCTTCACCATATCGTCTTCATTTCCCGACGTATGGAGCTTTTTCTGAAGCAAGTGGAGGGCTTGGCCTTCATCCATTGGCGAAACTTGCATCACATTATCGACACCCCCCACGATCTTCAGTGCAGCTTCTCGGTTTCTTGATGTGACAACAATTGATCCGTGGGCGCTCTGCGGCAGATAATTCGAAAGTGGCGGCGATGTGTTCTGCTGGATGAACTGGGGAAAGAACACCTTGCTATCATCGGCGTTATCCAAAATGATAAGCCATCGTCCATTCGACTCATCGCACAGCCAGGCGTTGACAAGCTGGTAGATATTGGTGTTGTGGTCGTGTCGACCTGGCAGCTGAAGCCTTTCGCAAATACCTCTGAACGCCTCTTCGACACGCTCTCTACTACCGGCATATATCCAGAAGACCCACGTCTCTGGCCGATTATCGCGAAGCCGATAGGCGTACTCAATGACAGCTTGGGATTTCCTTTGAATATTCAATATGGCCGTATATTTGAGCAGAAAATTAACACATACCCCACGCCACCGATACCGACCAGTGCCACTCTTGCAGCTGGCTCATTGCACTTGTTGCTAAGCCAAGACAAGATGTTAGGCCGTTCAACGAAATTGCGATCTCGGCTAAAAGGCACGGTAGAGAATGGCTCTGGCCGTACCCTTCGGTATGCTTCGTTGAATTTATGAGAAACTTGGTTTTGACGACGATGGCAGTAAACTTACCTTCAATCTCTTTCCGGAGACGTTTATATGCATGATCTTGCCCCTCACCATAGATCAATGGCATATGAATATCGAATAAACCCAGTAAGCAATATACCTTATCCTCCGGGATTTTAGTCTGGCGGTTTTTAGACCAAGAAAAGCGCTCATCGACGCTGAACTGTGATAGTGACGCGCCTTGGAGTGCAGTAACTGGAATTTTGGTAGCGGAATGAATATGCTGTTCCAGTAGCTTCTTATTGCCTAAAAACTGCCCTTGTGCGGAAAAGAAATGGATTTCATGAGGGGCGAGGAGCTCTTGTAAAGTCCAGCCTCGGGTAAACCACCGACTCTGCCGAAAGGTCTTCTCCCATTCAGACGCGTTATTTTTGGGTTTGTCGGGCACATCTGATAGATACACGTAGCATTTCGTTGCATCGTGATACCAACGAAACATAGAATTGATAGACCTAGTTAACTCAACTTCATTGTCTTGATTAATACAACAACTATCAATCCAAAAATGAAAGAGTCCGTCCTTTATGGTTTGTTTGCGGCAAAATTCGATTTTCTTAAAGCCGGACTTAGCACGTGCTGTTTGTGCTTTGATATCATCTAATCGAACTTCTTGGGCATCACTCTCCCAAGTATGAGAAAGGATGGCGTAGGGAGGAATCTTATCATAGAGGTCCCTAGTAAATGAGATACTTCCGTTATTTTGAACTTCGAGTAGGCGCATATTCAGAAATGTCAAAGAATAGAAAATGGAAAAGGCAAGAGGGATAGTTGGAGTTATGTAAGAGTACTGTATTTATACCCAAAGATGCCTAATAGTGGGTATATAAATACCATACAAACTCACGAAATTGAGTAGCGCCTGGGGATACAAAAGGCCCACTTATATAGGCTTATGCAGGCTTATGCAGACTTCCTGCAGCTATGATTGGCTAGGAAAGAGGTGCTACTTGCTGAGTAATTTGCTATATCCGGTCTATTTCCTAGCGATTTAATTAAATAGCAGGAAATCAGTAGCTTACATTAGCTATAACCCCATAGGCGCTACTTAATTTCGTGAGTTAATATGGTAGTCTTACTACCTGGCTTACCTTGGGTTAAAAAGATGAAAAGATAATATTTTAATAGAGTACCCGTGGTCTGACCTAACGAAAGCCCCACTCTTCGAGTAGGCGGCAAAAACCTGGGACAAGGGCAAAAAGCGGAGACGGTAATTTTGGTAAGGAATTACACTGAAAGGAGAGATTAAATACTTCAATTTAAGATTTCTATGTATAGTAGCTTAATATTACTAAGTAATATATTATTATATAGCTTAAAATTAGGACTTTTCTCCTATATCTCTTTTATTATATAAATATCTTTATTTAATTTACTATCTTAAAATAACTATTTTTTCTCTATTTAAATTCTTTCTTTAAAAACCCTTTTTTCTTAATAATTTAAAAATCTTAAAGAAACCATATAAGTAAGGCTATAATTATTAAGATTCTATAACTTATATTTTAACTTAAGAATATCCTAAATCTGTTTTTTTTTTAATAGCTATTTTATTAGATTTTATATTAATTTTTAAATATATAAGAGAATAGCTATTTTATACCAAAATTGCAGTCCTAAAGGGCTTCCATTACATTAGATCCACGGGTTAGTAAAATAATATATAAACTTATAAACTTAAGAAAATTATTATATATTATTTTAAGATTTTAACTTAATATTTTCTTTATTATTAAATAGCTATTTAACTTTATAATACTTTTAGAAAAAGTTAAATTAAATCCTAATAATAAGTATATAGCACGAGCTTACTCCATCTAACGGGAGGATTCGAACCTGTGATCTTTAGGTCTTAACTACCAGCCTGAGGTAAAAATAACACACCAGCCCCATCCCGCCTCTCCTTGTACCTGATATGTCAATCCCTCTCGTTGCTCTTCTTAGTTGGGTCACAAGAGATGACAAAATTGTGTCAAGAGATAGAATAACAAAGATAAATTGAAGAACTATAATATACATCTAGAAAACGACCGTAGAGAACTAAGTTCTATCTGCTAATTTAAGCCCTCAACCACGAGCCTCAACAGCAAATAACACATCTAGCTAACAACGACCGCAGAGAAATTATCCCATATAAGTCACGTCCTGATCATGAATCCACCAATCAAACCTCGGGACTACCTCTGCATCCCGTTCCGCCCCAACAGATTGCTTCTCCCACTCACCAGCATTCCAGATGTCGGGCAATTCGATACTCTTCATCGACACGCTCTTGCCCCTCATAACAACGGTTCGGATCGTCTCGCGGTATTCTTGTTGCTCATCATCTGCTTGTTTGGTCTTGGACTTATTGGGGGCCTTCAGCCGAAACCCGAAGGCTGCCTCCCCGGCTGTGCCGACTGCTTCAGTTTTGTCTTCCATGGGATAAAGCTGTTTCACGTGGAACCCTGCACTGAGGATGAAAACGGCAATTTGAAGCTCCTTACTTCCCTCGTTTTCGAAACTGTAATTGAAATATCCGGGGTTCTCCTCGTCTTCTGACACAGAAACCTTGAAGGAAGGCTTGGCGTTGGTTTTGTTTTGCAGTTGCCGAATCTGCCAAAACCTGTACAAATGACGTATGGCAATCGCTGACTCTGTTGCCCGCTCTTCATCAGTTCGGCCTTCGAGCTTCCAACCACGGACAAGGTTGCCATTCTTGATCAGTTTGTCCTGACCAAGGATGTTGATGCCGTTGTCATTTGTCTTCTCAAGATGGAGGTGAATGGACTCTGTGTCGTTGTCCTTCGGAACGACGGATCTCTTAAAGTAGGAAAACTGTCTGACAAGTCTGTTTTCCAGTTCGCTGTCCAGCCGTGCTTTGAAATCGCGCCCCAGATTCGGGTCAATGGTCACCCTCAACGATTCCACCATGCTCCATCGAGATGGAACGAGTTGAATAGGCTGCGATAGGTTCTGTACTGACCCCTCAAGAATCTCTGCAGTACTCGTGTAGTCGCCAGTTTCGGTAATCGAAACCTTGACCGGCGGCTTTGAGGTGCTGACAAATTCAGTCTCGGGGTTGATACCGTGTATCTTGCCAGCGTCCAGTGACATTCTGCCATCTTCCAGAAGGGTAGCTGGAACTGGGGTGACTCTGACAGGTTCGAAATCCTGGAGAAAAGCGAACCTGTCTTGGCCAAAGACCTGGGGACTCTGTTGTATCTTCCAGCGGGAAAGGTAATCGACTGCGCCGTCCCGAAGGGTACGATATGTTGAAACTGAAGGATGTGTCCGGAGGCATTCGGTCAGGGCAAGCGTGAATGCACCATGTACTTTGTCATCCTCCACATGCTCCGATGCCGTCTGTGTGCTCTTGCAAGCTGTCATCACGGTCATTCTTCGAAGGTCAAGGTCCCACACCGTCTCCAGCTCCGCGTCGCGATGACCAGGCCCAACGTTCGTGAGCGAAGAGGCCGTTTCCTTAATTACTCCGTCCTGGGAATGAGTAGAGGAAGGTTCGGACCAGTCGGTAGGGATGTTCGGAATCGGTTCAAACCAATCCGCGGGAGTTCGACCCTGGCGATCGTTACGCCAGGCCTTTTCGGAATGGCAGCTGTCGATGATCACCACAACCCGGACTCCCTTTATCCCAAACTTCTTTAGCCAACCGTTGAGCTCCCATCCTCGTACAGCCCGTTTGCCGTTGCAGTAGTCAGCGGTGAGGAGAGCAGGATCGGCATTTCGGCCATCGTTTGGAGATGCTGGAAGCGTCTGCAGGGTTGCCCCATGGCCTGCAAAGAAGAAAAGGAAGACATCTCCCGCCTTAGTCTTCTCACACATTTCATGCATTTGCTTCTTTATATTCTCATAGGTGGGCAACGCGGCAAGCTGTTGGGGAGAGCGCAGGTTGGGTTCAGAAGGGGAAGATGAGAGGATGGTGGGTTTCTCAAAACCGAATTGGGTTTCAAGAAGGCCACGCATGCTTTCAACGTCATTGACAGCTCCACGAAGGTCCTTGAGGGAAACAGGGTCCCCTTTCTTGGACTTCCTTGAAGCCAATGGCTCGTCCTTGAAATAAGCGTCAACTCCAACAAGGAGTGAGTACCGCTTGTTTGGAGCTGTTGATGCCATTGTGTGCAGGTGGTGAGAGTTTGTTGATTGATAGTAGTTATTTTGGGTTGAATTGTTTGAGTTGAGTGTGTCTCGAAGCCTAATTGATCTGGAGCTTCGGCCGTATTTATATTGCTGGTGAAGATACTCGGTGGTGGATAACCGCCTAGATTCAGGCCGCCCACGCTTACGTTAACTCCCAGCTGAATGGCCTGCAACAGAATCCCGTCGGAGTTGACAGGCGCCAACCTCAAGGCAGCGTTTCCTCGAAAGTCCTACTCTTCTGTCAATGGGTGACAAGTTGATGGTTCGAATGGTTGACTCTCAGCTTCCTCAGAGTCACATCCTTGACTACGGTCTGACAGCTACAGGGCTGGACAGCGGGGACCCCCATCACATTGGGCCTATAAGAGATCATTCTTTGGACATATCACAGAGTCTGGGCGAATGTGTAGAGGTAAGGCTTCTCCAGATTGCCAATGACAAATTCACAAATCCTCCGAATCTAGCCGCTGTCAGATCTCTCGAAGGCTCTTTCACCTGCACGTATCAACTTCAGCTGAGCATGTCCGTCCGTCTAGGCAGATTTCTGAAGTGGAAAAAGTTCATAGCGTACCTGTTGATGTAACATCGATCAGGGCCCTCGACCCCTCTTGACTCGCAGATCTCGGGCCTGGGCATGCAGGTCTTTACTCTTCTTGATTACAACCATTTCATGCACTCAGCGCTCGTCATCTGATAGGGTCACCTCTGCCAATAATTTGTCCAGCGTCCGCACCGCTGTGGCAGTGGCTTTCCTGTGCCACTTTCCCCTTGCTTATCGTCACGAAGCAAACGCGCTTCTGTTCAGCCCGACTTCCTAATGACGTTGTATTGAATGTCAAAATAGCTCAAATTACAAACGATCCACCATTGTGTGAGTCATTCGGTTATTCTTCCATGCCGTTGCCGCCATCATGCGACGTGGCTTAGCCGCCTGGCTGCCTTTGTTTCCTCTTTTCCGCATTTGAGGCTCACGGCCAAAGTGTTCGCCAATCTGCGCAGTATGAGGTCACGACAAGATTAAGTTACGGGCTAAGCATAAAGTCTTTCTGATCTAACTGCTAGTATGAGACGGCGGTGGCAGACTATCGGGCGACAATTCGGAGTACCCTTCACTCCTCTATGACTACGGCAGGAAATCTACCCATCTCAACAAGATCGAGTACCTACACACAGACCGTAGGCCTCAGCTCTCGAGCGACTTTGGAGCCAGGAAAGGCTAATTCTTTCTCTTCCGCATGGCGAGCCAAGCTATCCCAAGGTTGGAGATCTGGCGAAGAAGTCCAAAGGATGCCTCGGGCTTCGACTTGGTCCGAGACCCCGGCCCAACGGACTTGACGCGCAGGCTGTCAGCCAATAATGTAGTAAGGAGGCTTCCGGTGTGATAGGACTTTGTAATTCACAAATGTTCATGTAGAAATTGCTCAGAAATGAGGCCCTCTGCTCTGCGCCGCAGCAGCCAATGATATCTCCGCGTTGGACCTGGGGTCTCCTTTTCAGAGGCTGAGAAGTATTTGGGTGGGGTATCCTATGATATCATATCTCATTGCGACTGGTAGCTGTGCCTCTCGATCATGACCAACCTGAAACATGCATAACTGCCTCCGCAACCGTGGAGGGCGGTCACCAAGGCTTCCCGCCGCCGGTGGTTATCCACACATTTTGATTCGTCTTTGGGTCTGAAAGCCGGTCGGGTTGTACAACAACAAGACGGAGAGATCAACTCATTCCTTTTGCAGTTTCTCTGCAGCTTGAATGGGTCAACGAGTCTTGCCGGAGACTTTGGGATGAGCCTGAAGCTGACCCATGGCTTAGCATTAGGCAGCCTTTCTGAAGTTTTGAGATTTGGAAACTGATTGGTGACAATAGTCCAGTGAGGCTTTGATTACAGCCGTTTCTGATGTAAGAAGAAGTGTCATGTGAAAATGGCTGGTTCATACGCCCGGTCACAGGTAGCCAGCCGTTCGGCAGAGTTGACGGCGACAGATAAATAGATGTATCGCAATTGACATCAATCCAGCACAGTCAGAGTCGAACAACATCTACAAACAGATACCTACTCCACCTTCTCACTTGGATTCATCACAATGGGTCTGAGCTTAGACCTTGAAGATGTAAGTTATCGAGCTAACATTTCTACGACCGACGTCCTAACACCAGAAGTGCGACTTGGATGCACTAGATGATCTTGCAGCCGAACTAGAATGCTCGGTCACTACTTTGAGTGACACCAGTCCACAGCGAGCTTTCTTGGCCCTCGAGGTTGCTAAGATCAGGTTCCGTCAGTACGAATTGGGCGGCAACCTGGGGCATCTCGATAATGCCATTGGTTTATTAAGCCCAGTAATCCAGGAACCTCCGTCATGTGACGCCACCATCATTGAACAAGTGGCATTGGAACTTGGACATTTCATTTGCGCCAAGAATGAGCGTATGATGGGACTTCGATTCCTCCAGCCATGGAGCTCCGATGACCTTGACAACATGGTGAGCGTCCTGGCAATCACCCCCAACGACAATTCCAACTTCGCCAGGTTTGAGATCGTTCTGAACCAGATGATTTCGACAAATGAGGCATCAAAGCAAAATGAAGTCGACATTCTCCACAAATTCGGTGACCCGTTACATCAGAGGATTCACCGACATTTTGGCAAGTCTACCCTGCAGCTCAGGCGTGTTATTGAGGGCTCGGGCTTTTCACTGGAATACGCGGACCCTTCGGATGAGGAGCGCGATATCTTTGACATTCTCTGGGAAGGCGAAAGGCTCCTTGTGAAGAACCACAAAGACGGTGTGCCAGAGGACTTGGATCTCGCCATTGAGCAGTATGAAGAAGCAATAAGTCGCAAACCACAGTCAATCAGATGGCGCGCAGCCGCACATATTGGCCTTGCCAACTGCTACTGTCAACGTTACCAGGAAAGAGGAAAGACGGACGACCTTGACAAAGCGATCTACAACGGGGAAGAAGCCAAAAAGGCAGTACCAGAAGCCGACTTCTGCCGAGGGCTCCGAAGCCTCATACTTGGGTTCTTGGGTGACACTCAGCTTTCCTTGTTCCAGGCTACTAGCCGGAGGGAGATTCTTGATACTGCTGTAGCGAATCATGAAGGGGCACTCAAGTTAGCAGATGATAACAACAACGATATGTTGGGCCAGATCCACGGGCTCAGCAGTACGCTGCTCGCTCGTTACGCATTTCTTGGAGAAAAGGAAGACCTGGACAGAATAGAGAAACTTCTTCAGCGCCCAGAAATATCGGCATCAGATGATGCAGGGGCGAGGGCAATGCTTAGGCACATTCATTCTGCAGCACTTGCGAGGCACTACGAACAGACAAAAGACCTCCCAACACTTAATCTTGCCATCCAAAAGGAGTTTCAAGCCCTTGATGGCATGCCAAGCGATCATTATGAACGTCATAAAATCCTGTCCGGTCTCGCCACTCTGCACGAAGAGAAATATGCCCGCCTAGGGAAGGATGAATACTTCCAACAAGCCCTAAAATTCAGACAACAGGAATTAGAGGCGACACCAGGAAACAGTACTAGTCGCGGCTTAGCCCTCATCGAAAAGGGAAAGCTTCTCACAAAGTTATACGAAACACAGATGAGTGAACAGCTTCTTGCACAGATTGATGAGGTCATAACAGAAGGGCACTCCTTGTTGGCAAGAGCTAATGCTATCGGTTCCCAAAATATGCGCGTCGCACTTCAGGCTCGTGCTTGGCTACGACTAGAACAACACAAGAGAACTCGAGGGTTCGGCGGTCCACGAATCCCATACATGGAAGGTGGACGCCTAGATCAAGCGATTGGAGATCTTGAGGCAAGCGTTTTGTCACAACCAGAATCAAGCGCCTCGTGGATTAGAGACGCCATACACTTTGCAGCCTTTCTTGCTTTGAAGGCCAGTATTCTGGCCAGCGAGGGGGAGCCGTCGCTCGCTAGAATAGCCGGCAATAAAGCAGGAAAGTGGTACACAAAGGTTCTGAGGCATCCAGCAGCCACTCCCTTGGAACAAATTCACGCTGTTCAACTTGCCCTTGCTGTCTTCAGCTCGTCTGATCCCGCTACCTTACGTTGGAAAGATCAGGCTGCCGACATTGCTTTGAGACAGCTTCCCCATGCCTGCAGCCGCGAGCTGAACCGAGAATCTCAACAAGAAATCATCAGGTCTGTGTCTGGATTTGCCTCCTCTATTTGTTCTCTCTCGATCACGTGCGGGAGAGTCGAGGATGCGGTGCAGAGAATTGAGTATGGACGTGGATTAATCTTGGGTCACTTGATCGACAGGAAAGACAACATCGATGACCTGAAGAAGACCCATGAAGATCTTGCCCAAAGGTACGAACACCTGCGGGAGCAATCATTCCACCAACTCCAAGCTACAACACTGAGTGAGGAATGGGAGGCGATGCGAAATGCGCAGGCGGCTGCTCGAGCCAATCTCAAGACCTGCGAAGACGAGATTCGCCAACTCCCGGGTTTCGAAAACTTCCAGAAGCCTATTCCTATCAGAGAGTTGCAAGCTCAGGCCAAGGATGGCCCTATCGTCATTGTCAACGTCTCAAGAATTGGATCGGATGCCATCATTATGACAGAATCGGAGTTGGTGGCTATCCCCCTCCCAGACATGAAGAAGAATATCCCACCGCTCTTGCAAGAGTCTCTAGGGCGATTGCGTTCGTCCGAGCTCGAGCTCACGCTGCCGTTGAAAGACTTCCGAGACGGGGAACTGCTCAACCGCGACACATCTCGGTCGAAACTGCTCACGTGGCTGTGGAAGACGTGTGTGCGTCGCGTTATCTTGAAACTAAGAGAGCTAGGTGAGCTGACTGGAACAACCAACGGCGACCCGCCCCGTGTTTGGTGGATTGGGACCGGTGCGGCCGCCTCTCTACCATTCCATGCAGCCGGTGACATCAACAGAATGTCTAATGCCAATCTTGGTCCCGATGACCTTGGAAAGCAGCTGCTGTCGTGTATGGATTGGATGACGCCCTCCTATGCCGCGAGCATCAAGTCCTTGCAGTACGCCAAGAGTCGTGCTGCTAATCCTAAGGTCAAAGACGAACCAGCAATTCTTGTTGTCGCCATGCCTACAACACCCGGCCATTCATCCTTAATTGGTGTTGAGAAAGAGAAGAAGGCCATCGAAGAGGCCAATACCGGTTTCCAAGTGACATCACTTATGCATCCTTCCTCTAGAGAGGTTCTGGACAATATTCACCGTTCATCGGTCACACACTTCGCGTGTCACGGCATGTCGCACCCTACCGACCTTGATGCTAGTCACATCCTCCTTCAAAAGACGGGTTCCAACGACAGACCAGAGCTCGATCGACTTACTGTGGGTAGCATCCTCGACAATACCTCCCACGGCGAATCCGGTTCCTGGTTAGTGTATTTGTCTGCATGTGCGACAGCTCAAGTTAAAAACCATGATTTGGGCGATGAAAATGTGCATCTGGCTAGTGCGCTTCAAATTGCAGGCTTTTCCCATGCTGTTGGATCGTTGTGGTCTGCCAATGATGAGGCATGTGTGGAAGTGGCAAAGTTTTTTTACGAAGAACTTTCGAAGTACAGAGTAGAGGATCGGAAGCTTGCCGTTGCAGGTGCTTTGCGAAGGGCAATCATGAAAGTCAGGAGTGAGTGCGTCGGTAACCCGGATTATTGGGCCCCTTTCGTTCACTTCGGCGCCTAGTGCCTTGTACCTTTCTTACCTGGATGCAGTCGTTACCATGGAAGCAATTGGGATTAAGTTGAAATCGTGGAAAAGAAGAATATTCTTGGACATCGTGACAGCCTCACGCTAGCCTACACTTATATTATATAGTCTTTCTAAATACAACTGTTTCCTAAACTAAAAGACCTCTGTGCTGTCATTATCATCCGCACCACCGTATAGCCAGGCATTCATTTTACCATCCATCTCATAACCCATGTACATCATATTGTCCTCCAGCATATAAAGTAAAACATCTCCAGACCCTATAGAATATCGCAATTTTCTAATAAACTTCAGTCTAAACCACAAGGGCCACAGCTGACAAGTATAAAATTTAGGCAGAACTTCTCACGACTGGCTTTGCCAACTTCTATGTGGCGACTCTAACTCTCTTGAGCCGTGCAAGCCAGAAGTTGTCCCTCCACTCTGTCCTTAATCCAGTAGGCAAATTTGACTTAGGGTTTAAGGCCGCCAACACATCTTTCGGCCAAACAAAATTAAAACCTCTCTCTTAGGGCTCAAATTAGTATTCCAGGCCAATTCTTATTTAATTTCAACTGATATTATTATTATAATATATTATGTAATATTATAAAGATTAGGCTCTTAATTAAGTATTATATTTTTTATTATAAAGTAGTGTATTTTACTAATTAGCTTAGTTATACTTATTATATTATATACTAATACTTAGTTATTATAATTAATAATATTAAATTAGAGGTATTATATAATTAAGATGGATTATATAATCCTATAAGTGGTTTAGCTTAAATAAACTCTTATATAATATAATACTTTGAAATATATTTATAAGAATTTACCTTTGTAATAGCCTTAATAATTAGGATTTCCTTATATAATTATATATTATAAAATTAATTACTAAGGAGATATATAAACTAAGTTAATTATTTATTTTAAATAATTTTATAACTTTTTAAATATAAGAATTATAAAAACTTAGAGTTAAAAATTATATAATAAAATTAAGTAATAAGTTTTTTTTTCCTTATTATTAGCCTTATATAAGGCTATTAAGCTTTTTAACCTTTCTATAAAGGCTTAAATAATAAGACCCTTATAATAGGCTATTATTATAGAATTTAAAATTATATAAGGTTTATTTACTTTAATAATAGAATTATTATCTTAATTAAATAATATTAATACTAGCTTTTAATAATTAAATTACCTTTTTTTTTTATTTTACCTAAAGGATAACTTATACTTAGTTTATTTATTATACTTTTTAAATATATTCCTTAAATTAACTTCTAGTTATACTTATTAATATTAATTTTAGCTATTAATATAATATTATATAATAGCTTATAGCCTAATTAGGGCTATTATATAACTAAATATAATTTTATTAATATAATTATAATAATATTAAATTAACTTAAAGATAAAAATTATTATATATTATATAAAATAGCTAAAGCTATTAAGATAAACTTCTTTTTAAGAGGTAAATTAAGCTTAGTTAAGATAGTTATCTTTAAATATAACTTAATTAGCTTAATTAGTTATATAAACTTAAATTACCTAGGTAATATAGTATTTTTAACCTAGTTAGCTAAAAAGCTATTTAAATTAAAAAAGCTAAAAAAAGCCTTATAATAAGACTTATTTCTTAAGGTAAAAAAAATAGCTTTTCTTATTATATTTATAGACTTAAACTTAGCCTAGGATAAAAACTAAATTAAGAATATAATTATTAAGGCTAAATAAATACTTTATATCCTTCTTTTTATAAAAAAGTAAAAATAAATATAAGATAAAAATAAGATTTAAAAATTTAAAAAAGTTAAGTTAATTTTTATATAATATAATTAATAAGTAAGTAACCTAAATAAGTAAGTAACCTACTTTTCTTAACCTTTTTAACTTATAGCTTAAATCCTTAAGCTATAAGTTTAAAATACTAGCTTTTACTTATTAAACTCCTCTCTAAATAACTTAAGAACTACTTAATAAGTTTTTATATTATAACTGCCCTTATTATATATATTATAATATAAAATACCTAGTTTAATTAATATTCCTTAATTACTACTTTATAATAATTCTATTACTATTTAAATATTAATATCTATCTAATTAATTACTTATAATATATCTTATATAATTATTATCTTTTTATTATAATTTAGTCTTTTTTACCTTATAATACTAACTTAGTATTTTATTTATATCTTAAAAATTATAAAGCTTAGCTCTTAATAAGATAACCTTATATATAACTGCCTTTATTACCTTAGTAATTAACTTTAAAGCTTTAATAATAAACTTTAGGGAGTTATTATAATAATATTTAATTTGCTTTTTAAGGTATTTAAATTAAGATTAGGTATTTATAATTATCTTTAGGGTGTTTAAAGCTTATAATATTAATATTTAAATAGCCTCCCTAAGAGGTATTAAAGTTTATAGTTATATATTAAGCTTTAAGATTATAGTTTTTAAGTTAAGAAAATTAAATCTAGCTTTTTTAAAACCTCCTTAGATATTACTTTTTATAGAAATAACTTAAAAAGTAATATAAAAGGCTAAGAAGAACTTAGTTTTAAAAATATAAGTTATAAGGTATTTAATTAGATATTTTATTTCTTAATTATAAGCCTTTTTTAAGATTATAAAGTATTTAATATTAAAAGGCTAAAATAAGAAAGATATATAAGTAAGTATATAAAATATAATAATCTTATAATTTTAATAATATTTCTTAAACTAAATAAAATAATAGTTTTTATAATTATTAAGAATGAAAAAATAATAAGTATTAATTAATTAAATACTTATAAATTAATTATAGTACTTTAGCTACTTAAGACCTAACCTATTATTTATTTACTTATTTTAGCTTATTATAATAACTTAATTAAGTAAGAAGTTACTTTCTTAATATTAATTAATAAGGTAATATTAGCTAGAGTTAATAATAAATAATAAAATTAATTAACCTTTTATATTAATTATTATAATTACTATAATTTATTTATAATTTCTAGGCTATATTAATTTTAATCTTTCTTACCTTTTTAAGCCTATAATTATTATTTTAGTTATTATAAGGCCTATTATAAAGCTAATCTTATTAAAGTTTTAAATATTATTTAATTAAATATTATTTTTTTTAAGTTTATAAGTTAGCCTTAAAAGATATATTTAAATACCTCTAAAGTCTAATATACTTTAAATATTTATTACCCCTTAGTAGGCAAAGCTTTATTAAGTTAATATTATTATATTAACTGCCTTAATTATAACCTAACCCTACTTATATATAACCTAGTTAAAAAGTCTTACTTTTTAACTAGCTTTAATATTCTTCTTATAACCTACTTTAAAGGATATTATACTTAAATTATTTCTTATACTTTTATAATAAGTAATTTAATTTAACTTCTAATTATAACTATTAATAATATTATAGCTTTATTATTATAATACTTAAAAAAAGCTTATAAGTACTTAATTCTAATAGGTATTATTTAATAAAAAGTTATAATATAACCTATAAAATTAAGTAAGCTATTAAGAAAGATAATTATAATAAGCTTTATAATATAATAATAAAAATTAAAATAAACTAAGGAAAAAAAGATAATATTAGCTATATTAACTTAGTAATTTTTAATTATAAAATCCTTTTACTTTTATAGCCTTATTATTAATTAATTAATAAAGGCTTTCTTAATTATAAGATAAAACTACTTTATAAGCTAGAAGGGAAGTTACTTAAAGAGGTAAATTTAAACTAAAGAAAAAAAGAATTTATTAAGGCCCTTTATAATAGCTTATATAATAAGTAGCTTAACGCTATTTAAGGGCAGGCCAAGAGGGTATTAAAGAAGATTAAGCCCCTATAAAGACTAGGCTAGCTATAATCTTAGATTATAAGAGTATAAGAGGGGGATAATATATTATAATATTTCCCTTATTTATATTAATAGTACATTAATGTTTAGCTAATCTATTAAATCTATTATATATTATATCTTATAACCTATTTAACCCTCTTTATGCCGCCAATGCCAATATTATAACTTTAGGTCTTTAACTTTAGGCAACTAAACTTATATAAAACTTAATATATTTTCTTTTTAAACCCTATAATTACCTCTCTTTTATCTATATTATAATATATTGCCCCCCTCGTCTTTATATTATAATTTAAGACTATTATCAGCCTAGTATATATATTATAAGTTATTAATCTCCTTTAATAAAAGTAATACCTTTATTACCTACTTCTTAATATTATAAAGCTACTTATTATATAAGCTATTATAAAGTTCCTTTAAGAACTTATTTTACCTCCTTTATAGGTAGCCTTTATTTAGGGCCTATCTAAGAGTCTTAAGGCTTTCTATCTTAGTATTAAGGAAGGCCTTATTAATCTAAGGAATAAAAAGATATAACTATATAAGCTAGAGGACCTTATAGCCAAAAAGGGCTAGCCTAATATAATTAATATTATTTTTAACTATTTAGGCTGCTTTAATTTTAATAGCTATTATATAAAGCTTATTATAATTACTTTACTTAATACTTAAGAGAGCTTTTTTAATTATTTAAATTATATTATAGTTTTCTATTAAGTAGGGCTTATTAGGCCTAGGTAGCTATAAGCTTTTTTAGATAATAGGTATTATAATAAGGTAGTTATAATACTATTAGTAGTTATAATTAAAAGTTAAATTAAATTACTTATTATATTACAACCCAATACATTCTAATATATATAAATAAGTGCCCTACTTTTTCTCCTAATTAACAGCTACCTACCCTATAACAAGTTAAATACATGCCATTTAACTTATATAATAAAGAAAGACAGATAGAGTTAAACTAACTATATTTAACTCATATATCTCTTAGTATATATATATACTTATTTAGCAGTAAATAAAACTTAGCTTACTAGCTATTAATAAAATATCTTTATATTAATAAGCCTAATATATATTACTTAATTAT
>JAHARR010000167.1:0-56566 GCA_019191175.1 Fusarium veterinarium | reverse complement strand
CCTGCAGAAAATCCCGCTCCTAGCACTGCACTAACAGTGCGTGCCAAGAAAGAATTTTTACAGGAGAGAGTTGGCATGGAGAAGATAATATATAAACATCATATTTATATAGGGTAGTGATATTATCTTATCGATAGCATGATAGAGTGAGTTCCATGACCTGATAACAGCTTCTTATCTCTTATCCTTTATCGCTTATCACTCTTGGGACCAAGAAATCTGATTCAGCCCAACAAGGCGCAGTTAGCGCACGGAGGCGGATTAATTGCCACCGACAATGCCGATCGGAGCGCTGCGTGACACCAGATGAGGCTAGGAAGACGACAGATCGGTGGGTCTTTACTTGTTTCGATGTTACGCTGACAAGCCAACATTCATGCTCACATTCCGCCAAGAATTATATATAAGTGTCCAAGATCGCATGATAAACTAGGTATCAGCCAAAGTAATTCATTCAAATTAAAAACAACCTTCTTATATCATAAATCTAAGTCAAAATGAGCAAGTCCTACGACCATCTCTCAGCAAATGACAACATGCAGCCATCCAACACTGTCTTTGAAGTCGACTTCAAGTGGAAGAAGATGAAGGCTTTAGTGTCAGAGAAAGACCCTCAGACGAACAACACAACACCCAAATACATAGTCGACTATCATGCCTTCAAATGCACCACCCTCGTCTTCCATCCCTACGAAGACCCTACAGCTGTAATCGGCACCGGTACACTTCACCCCGTCACAATCCACGCAGACTACGAGCTCCACGGCCAAAAAGGCACCATCAAGGCACTAAAGCGCTTCATGACATCATACACCCACCTATCATACAACTACTCCAACAGTCCAGACGGAACACCAGCTGCTATGACATGGACCAGTGCCAGTAGCTTCAAGACATGGGATTTTAACTGTCTCGACGAGCAAGAGTCTGCAGTGGCCAAGTTTTCTGCCAACTGCTGGTCTCTGAACAATGTCGGATGTGTCGAGTTCCTAGGGCCCAAGGCCAATGATCCGGCGGCAAGAGAAGAGATCTTGGTGACTGGTATGACATTGTTTTATCAGATGGTCCTCCGTGCCACCAACTTTCTATCTCTTGGGGGTGCTATCTTTGCAAAGCCCGGGCCACTAGATAAGGAGGCAGCGCCCAAGAGACCAATGGAAAATACGGACGGCAAGAGTATCAAGGAATTAGAAGCGACTTCAAGGATAGATCATGGGCTTGAGAAATCATAGTGTTTATCCAAACAAAGTATTACTTGGTAAAATTTCTATCTTATCCCACATTAGCAGCTGAGAATAGTTATGAACATTATTGGGCTCGAATACCCTCGCCTGTAAACTCTGTACCCATTCAGGAGCCATGTGGGACACGGTCCCGGATATGGCATGCACGTAAATGCTCAGGGCACTTACCTCTGCTGAAATCGTGGTGAGATTAATCAGATACAGAAAGGAATATAGCGTTCAAGTTGAAGCGGCAAAGGGTATCACATAAAATTGATAGGCAGTATGGAACAAAAGTGTTTGTACACCTTTATCTAATATATCATGGCTCGGTCTTATCAACCAGCCGATTCCCAGTTGGGATTGTTTGTCTTTTACCACAGAGAATTCCAGGCTAGACGTTTTGCGGTTACAGTTCTCGGGGTTTCCCTAGCTGTTATGATACTCCTCTGCTGGTAGATGCTCATAGACCGGCGGCTGATTCATGCTTTCTGTGTATCCATCTATATCTAACCTCGGCCGGCTCACCGCAAATACAGACATAGCATTAAGGTTTGAGCTGGTTCTGGCGTTCGTAGTAAGCCATTAAATTGTCAATCCAGCGCCCAAATGTTGGAGGGCACTGTCTGAGATGGAAAGACAATCTCGACCCGTCGCGTTCCCAGTCCTGTGATTCCCATTCAAGACGTTTTTGGATAAAGCTTTCGATATCAAGAGGCTGACCGGGATGGAAATTGGAGCAGATGAGCGGGACGCTGCCAATACTTTCCGAAATAGAGTGATGATCGATCAAGTACTTGAGTGCCTTTGAGAGGTGACCGCCCTGCCAACGGCGATAGAGAGGTGCCCCATTGAATTGGTGAGGACGCATTCGAAACAGCTCTCGACTGGCTTGAATCGAAGCGTCGTGACGAAGCAGGATATTCTGGAAGATGTCAGAAAAAAAGGGTTTGCCAGGTTCTCCATCGAGGCAGAGCGTGTACGAGTTGCCGGGCATTCCGGCGTCTGGCAATAAGATTGCTTCTAACCATATGGAAATACCTTTAACTGCATACTCAGGAATAATGTCTGTCCCATCGTTGTATTCAGTGCGATTGCCTCCACCAACACAGTAGTATGCAAGATGATCCCAACAGGGGTGGAAAGCGGCAGGGATGCGGCGGCATAGTTTGATGTGGCGTTGTATTCTCAGCCTTGGATTGTATTTGCAGAATTCAATGAGACCCATGGCGTGACTTGAAGGGGAGCAGACAGCATATGCATCTTCGATGAGTGTGACACCTCGGAGTTGCTGCCTTTGCTCAACGGAAAGCTGACGAAAGAATCTGATTGCAGACGCAGCGCAGAAAAACGATATTTCGCACGGAGCCCATGATTCCAATCCTTGACGCGCCGCCACATAGCACCATCCCTCAATAACCTTCCAACCCTTGTTAGAACGGCTTTGGATGGGATGTCCCACGGATCCAAGCTTAGACCAAGGAGCTTTTGCTGATCGTGGGAGGCTGTCCAGCCAGGAAATGCTTTGTCGAGGAGGCTAGCCAGTTTAAGGCCTTGACGCTCTCTTAGGAACCGGAGACTGAACGCGATAACTTCCCTTGCCATAGATGCGTTTTTACCCCATAGCCTTACCCGTTCATCACCCCAGTCTCCAATTATGTCGCTTACATCATGACTTTCCTCCCAGTATTGAAAGGCATAGCCACTGAGGCCACTGGGGTCTTTCTTGAAAAAGCCACGGCTGCTATAGACCCTCTCCAGACGGTTCTTAAAATCCGGCATCAAATGCGGAAACCTCTCTTGTAATGCCGATTCCAGTTCGGGAGGCATTTCAGTGCCTTGGAGATGATAAATGAGATCTGCCTTCAGAATGCAAAGAAAGTGCGATAGGAACTGGTGGCGGCCAGCCCAAGCCCTCTACTCAGGTGAGAAGAAGGTGGACAAGGAGATGTTGTTAAGCGTAAAAGGTAGGTGTTTGGTGTCGTTTGCAATTGAGCGGCAGGTATACATCAACGAAAAGTCAATCGGTTGACCGTCAGCGGTGGTGAGCTTTTCAGATTCGCTACTGAAAACATACCCTCCTTCCACGCGGAAGTAGTCCTGATCTTGATGCGCACATCGTATGGGAGCGTGACGAGGTTGGGGCGAGCCATGGTGAGCGGAACATACACGAACGTTGAGATAACACGGAAGTGTCCGCCTCAGAAAAATACTTGGGCTGATTTAGAGGAATGAAGTTCGAGAGAGTGGGGAGAGACGGGTATTTATAAACGAGTGGGGAAGAATTGCTGCCTGGGGCTATATAGAACTCAGTCTGCAGCCAACTCCACCAAGGAAAAGCATAATTTGAGCACCAAGAGGTCAAGTAAATTCGGGGAACATCACTAGCTTTGAGAAATTCTGTCTGTGACTGATTCTAGTTGTGTTTCTCAAGGAGTCCGGCGGCGAAATCAAGGCATCAGAGGCTCGACTTCTTGTTATGCGGAACTGTCACGTATTAATCCTTCTTCTCTGCATCCTCAAAGGCAATCCTCCTCCATGTTTTGGGATAACCTTTCTCGATCCGCCACCTTTCTGACGTGTCTTTCACCGACATGGCCAAGTCCTTTCTCCAGCCCCTCTCAAAATCCCATTCTCCCATCATCTTTGCACCAAGATGCCAAGTGAGAATACTCTCCGCACGAGCGCCCTCCGGGGCATGTAACAGTGCAACAGCGACGTCAATAACCTCTGGACGATCGTCAACGGTGTAGAATACCGTCGCAGAGCAGCGCGAGCAGAAATATCTTTGAACGTCAGGCGAGCTTCGATAGATCGCGAGCGTGCCATAACGAGGGTCTCGGTCGGGATTATCAACTGCGCTCTTCAGATCATGTGTATTTCGCGGAAAGTTGGATCCATTGGTCTTCTTGGGGAAGTCAATCTGTTGAGGCATGACAAATGTCCAATTCATTATGTCAACGCCAACTGACAAGCGACATGAGGGGCATGGATCGAGTGTCGCAAGGTGTTTATGGGACTTTGGCTCGATATACGACGGAATCGCATCAGCCTCCATGGTAGAGAAGTCCACGTTGCCGGGACGGAAGAAAAAATCAACTCCCTTGCAATGGCAGCGAATAGGTATATCTGTAACTGGAGGAACTTCAGACCTAGCATCTTGATTGGCGGCTGGCCAACCTTCGTCCAATTCTCCACCATCCTTAGGTCTCTCCATCCACCTGCGAGGCTTCTCCCTGTCACCATTCACATTCTGAAGCCACGGAGAAACGCCTCCATCGACCGTATCACCAACGAAGATTTGCCTCGTAAAGTTAATGAGGTTGTCAACATCAACATTATTCAAGACTCCCGTGAAAACGCCAAAGTTCTGGGGCTGGTCTTTGTAGTGAGCATCCCAGAACATCGGACATGAACATGAGCCGCAGAACAAAATTTTGCAATTGGAGGTAAATTTGTAGGATTTCAGATCAGAGTTGTGAATCTCATCTGCTGAACCAGGCCAGTCTATGTTGCTGTTGTACATGGCGCCGGTAGCGTTTCGGCATGAGGTGCAGTGGCATATAGACGCAGGTAGAGGGAGTTTTGATCGGGGCACTTTGGTGGTGAAGGAATGCACTTTGCAGAGGCACTGGGCCGTGAGGGTGATATTTTGATCCTCAGTAGTCATCGTGTTTGTATTTCGAAATACTCCAACTGATAGGATGCTTTGTGAAAAAAAAGTCAAAATATGCAATTGAAGAATTCTTTGTGAAGTCGTTAACGGTAGCAGCATTAGGGACCGTGAACTTTGTACCCCGCCCCCAAGGGCGTGAATGATGACCAGAACCGCTCTTGTCGCAAAATGACGTCGTTTGACGGTAGCAGCAAATTTCTTCAAGGCTTAGCCGTAGCTCATAACTATGCAGCCCCCAGGGAGCAAGATAACTTCTGATATTAAACAAAGATGCCATAAATACCTAAACAAGATCTACTAAATCTATACTAAATTATGCTAACTTTACCTAAGTCTTTTATTACTTAGGATAGAGGTCCTAAGTTTTCTTGCCTCCGCTTGGCAGCCTGATTGAATCGATGTCCTCCAGGAAAAGCATCCAGCTTTTCAAATAGAGTGTTATGTTTTGGTTCGTGTGTACTTTGTGACGCTTTATTGGCTTCTCCTGCACAGCCCCTGCACAGCCTCACGATGCTTTACTGCGAGGATTCCTCGCCCGACTTCTGTGGCTGACGTGATGCCGCCCCCAAGATAATGATAGCCTTTTAAACATCGCCTTGATGAAAGGTTATTTTACTATATAAATCTCAGTCATCCACACCTGAACTCAGTAGAAAATCTGATTTCACTAACATGCCACCACCAAAATGTCTGAAAAGACCAAATCCGCGTTCTTCGACTACACCGATGCCTCATCCGCTGCACCGCCACCATTTAGCCAAGCCGTGTCTAACGCTGGGCCATCAACTTTCCAGAGTCGCTTCGCATCTATCACGAGACATGGACTTGATCGCATCAGGCTTGTCAACTTCTCCGAGGCCGAAATAGCGGCTGTCCACGAAATTGTAAGGACATATTGGGACCGCGGCATCGACAAGGTCTATCCGCAAGAGGCGTCGCGGGAGTTCAAGTTAGGAGGCTATGCATGGGGATATGACCCGAATGGTAACGAGCAAGCGATGATGTTGACGCTTCGGATACTGGAGGGTATGCATAGTTTGGGGTGGGTGATTTATTCACCTATTGAGGTGACCAAGAGAGTCTCGACCAAAGGTGAGTAGATAAGGCATGTTTGCAAGCTGGGCGAGATACACTGACGTGTTAGATGCACTTATCTTCCGCAAAGTGAATCACATCCCCCCTCCCTGCGAATGGATAAACGTGTCTTTCCACGGCGGAGACAAACTGAAAATTCTCAACTTCCCGCCTTCAGAGCTTGTCAACGACATCATGGCGACTTTCATGATTGACATACAACGACATGAGGTTACACCAGACCGCGCCAAGATCAAATTTAAAGGATACCCGTGGAGACCACTGGAATCCGATGGAGCTGAGACCCAACTGAAGTTACTGGCGCTGCTTGAAATCTTGGAGCGCCACGGTTTCACGTTATACGCGAGGACGAGCGCGAGATTCAGCGATGAGACAAGTGAGTCAAATGTCTTGGTGTTTCAGAGACGAAGGGACTGGGTGGCGGGGAAGTCTCTATACGATCAACTCTGATCTCATGCATGAACTGGCGATTGTTCGTATTTACTGCTGTTCGAGACTTGATCTCACGAGATGATTCATCATGACCTGTAATAATCCTTCATCATTTCCTTTGTAGGACGATAGATTACTATTTCCTCATTCAACATTACGTTGTGGTCGATGTATATCAAGGCTGTAGGAAAATTACACAAAGTTCTTATTCCTCTTCACGGCCAAGAATGTCAAACTCCACAACTGCCGAACATTACTCTCCGTTCCAGAGCTCAGTCCCGGCGGAGGCGGCAACGTTCCTAGAGGCGCGAACTTGTAACCACTCTTCGAACTGTAACTCCAGCTCCAGACCTCAGATTGCAATCTCTCGCTGTTGTCCTCAATTATATCCCACAGACGATTGTATGCACTCTTCAAAGCTGTATGCACCCCGGTATTGCTGCAAAACGCAGGAACATTATCGTCATCCTTGGATTGTGATGATGAACATCGTGCAAGTTGACGTTCAAGACCTTTAGCCATGAGAGCGAGTTGCCAGCTCCAGACTACGGTGCCGTGATATGCGGCGTTGGTGAAGTTTGCAGTAAATACCTCGTTGCCTGCCAGTGCTGGGTTTGCAACGATGATGCCCAGAGGAGTACTTAGACCGGCTGGGAATGGACGAAGGATGGCGTTGGCTGTTGCGTTCAAGAAGGTCGTGAGCTGGGCGTCGTTGGTTGAGTTGAGAATAAACAGACGGAATGCCGTGTCAGTGTGCGTGATGCGTATCTTCTCCTCATCCTTGGTAGTGTTGATCGCGAGAGCATAGTCAACGACTTTCCCAGAAGATGAATAATTCGCAACCGAATCTGTATGAGATGGACCGTTGTAGAAGGTGTTTTCCTTGACGTAGTCCTTCAGATTCGAAGTAGCTGTGTCAGCAGTGAGATTATACTGGAACAACGGCAGGGTATGATCCTCCCAGATCTTAGCCCTCTTCGCCGCAACGGAACTCCAGCTCCTGGTCACAGAATTATTGGGATACACTCCTTCAACCCTGGCCAAGTTGGAAATAGCGTAGAGTGCCGCTGGGACGAGAGCGCAGTTCACATCGAAGGGTATCCGTCCATTGGCAAGACCATATGTTGAGTCTCTCCATTGACCAACTAGCTCACCCTCCTTGAGCTGGATCAAGTTCTTCACCGACTGTTCTTTCTCAAACGCTGCTGTGATGTTCATGATCTTCTGTGCGTTGATGTAGCTCAAATTGCCCCATGTCAGATTCCGATTCTCGACATCAACTTCGCCAGCCTTTGTGCTGAGCAATGGTTTAACTCGCTTTGGTGTAGCGCTGAAATAGCGATCCATGAGGACGGGCAAGAAGTAGTCTGTATCAATCATGGGATAGGTGAACCCTGGTGCCGTCGAATCAATGCCGTTCTGTAAGTTCAAAAGTGTTGCGTAGTCCCCGATGGTCTCCTCGTGGCAAACCGACCCGTCGGTGCGATTGATCCGTTCCAAGACCGCGCCGATGACTGCTTCCAGAGCCGAGCTATTCCCCGCACTGAGGACGGGTTCGAGCAAAAGCGCGGCGATCATGGTGTCGCGGCCAAAGTACGTCAAGAAACGCCAGCCACCTGCGAGCAGCTTGTCGGTATACGAGAAGAAGGATAAGGACCTGACCTCAGACTGCTCTTTTTTAGCAAGAGCCTGCGACTGGTTGTTGAGGACCTGTTGGGGGGATAGTTGCTTCAGTTGAGGATAATTGAAAGATGCCGAAAATTTGTAGAAACCTGCACCAAAACTAACGGTGTCATTGTAGATTGACAGGCTGCTATCCTTATTTTGCCATGGCTCCAGCAACAGGTTCGTCGTCGTCACATTATCCAACCATAGCCTTGAGATGAGCACACCACCACTTTTCACTCTCGTGACATTTGTGGCATTCTGTATCACCGGATTGATGATACTAGGCCCTTCAGTAAAGTCTCGGATGTTGCGGATACTACCAAGAATAGCAACCGTGAGGTTCGCCGACGAGTTGAACGACAGAACGCCCTCGACTCCAACATAGGGATAGTCAGATCCTTTTTCTTCACGACTGATCACACCGAGTGGTGATCCGAGAGTCGAATTGACCAGCTCAATAGCTAGAGTTCCATTTTTCTCATCTTGGGGTTGGAAGAAGGTGCATATACCGCTGTTCCCCGCAGGCCACGCAACAATGAGCCGTGGACCGATGATTGTCAGATTACTGTCCGGAAGAGGGCTTGTTACAACGACTTGGGCGTCGGTGTTGCAGTCAGAGTAGAAGTAGTTCTCATAAGGTGGATCGCTGAGCTGTTGTGTAATAACAGGGCATGAATCGCCAAACGCGAACGTGGCATACAAGACAGCCAAAAGCACTGCAATGAAGGGTGTCATTTTTCCGGGTAAGCAGAATAAGACTTCAATTAGAGACTCAAAAGCCCAAAGGTCAGGCTGGATGGCCATGTTATGCTTATAAATTACTCAAGATCGGCATACAGACTGCGGGGTTGGCTTGGGGTTTGAAGCTAGCAAAACAAGAAATGGAAGCCGTTGGCACCATTTCGAGTTACTGGGCTTTAAAGTTTGGGGAAGTTGAAAACGATGACGCCAACACATGGCAACTTGTACGCGGACACAAAACTCGAATGGCGATGGACTTGCTGTCGGGTTGCTCGAGACGACTGAGATACACGTTTCTGTCCTTCATGCTACACCGGAGTCTTTAAAAGGTGACAATCGATATGAATTCTTCGGTGCTATTGCTTATTATCAGCTTTGTCAAACCATATCAAGTCGCCAACAAGTGACTCTAGATCCATTCCCATCTTTACCACGCTGCCATCCTCTATCATAAACTCGGTCCTCAGGACTTCATCGCCTGTCTCAAATGCATCTCGCACATGCGCATCATACACTGTTTGGCCCCATTTGTGTTTGAGTCTAGCCGTGAATCCCATTGAGCGATCTGTCGCATCGATGAAAAGCCCGTTGTCTCTGATCTCTACCTTCATGTTGCGATAACCAGGGTTCCAATAGTCGCCAGCATATTCTTGAAGAGTCACATTCCTTTGCAAGGTAGGACTCGATCCAACTATAGTTGAAGTGTCTTCTTTTTGGTCCTTTTCTTTGCCACCGTTGGTCTTGACCATTCCACCTGAGTGGCTCTGCGACTCTGACTTCGGCTTCTCGCGCACCTCTGGCGGCTTCGTGTGCACATCTCTGTTAGATGTCGCGCTCAATGGCTGCCACCTCGTATTACACTTTATAACTATCTCGATGAATTCACAAAACAGTTGTGCAGCTACTGAATTGGTCCCCGAAGAATTGCCCATCACAACTGCTCCAAACTTAAGATCCGGTAGAAACATAAAGCGACTACCAAAGCCTGCGATATCACCGCTATGCCCAAGAACTTTGTGTTCGTCTTGCCAGTATAGATCCATGCCCGCTGTGTAGAAGAGGCGGTCAATGCCGGCCTTCCTTTGGCGATGGTTGGCACTTCGCTTAGATCGTGGCCGTGTCAATCCTTGGTATACATCCTCACTTATCGGCCCGTTACGATCGATCAGCGCTTTGAGATACTTGATGAAATCGTTGGCGCTTGAGATGACCGACCCTGCTCCTTGGCCTTCTGGACAGCTTACCGCCTCGAACTCGCGATATGACGTGGACTTCTTATCCCAGATATGTCCTTTTGCGAGACGCCGATCGTGACCTTTAGCTTTGGCGCCTTCGGGCTGAAGACTGCTAGATGTCATGCCAAGAGGACAGAAAATGCGCTCTTGTAGGAATTTGCCGAACTCTTGTCCGCTCTTGACTTCTATGAGATGCGTCAAGACGGTGTACATCATGTTGCAGTAGGTGTATTGTGTCCTTGGTGGTGCAGCGACAGCAAGGTTTCGCAGATTTCGTGTAATTGATTGCGCATCATCAGGCTCAGTAGCCCGTACTCCCATGTATGAATCATCGTGGCTGCGTTGCCGTTAGCCAGGTTTATCGGGCGCAAGTGAGTCTTACCCAGGCATACCAGTATGGTGCCCCAAGAGATCATCTACAGTCACAGTATCGGTGTGCAGTTCATCCGACATGACAAAGTCATCGGGCAGCAGTTCAGACATGATTGAGTCATATTGGACTTCTGGAAAGTTGATATCTTCAATCAAGAGAGCGATTGCTGCTGCAGTAAGCGATTTGGAGGAAGATGCGATATCGAACAGCGTGTCTGGAGTGCATGGTTCTTGGACCTCAATTGAAGCAGAGCCATAGCCAGCGGACTTGACCTGGCCACCCTGGACGATTGCGATGGAGAGGCCTGGAACACGATTCTTTTGCATCAAGGTCTCGACATGATGGCTGAATGTTGGCGAATTGAAGAGGTCCATGTTTTATGGTTCATGATGATGATCTTGTAGGGCATCGCATCACATCGCTAGAAATCCCGTGGTCAGTGGCGCTGAGCGCAGGGCGTAAGCGCTGATGCCTGTCCGTGGCTGACTGTTTGCCGTGAGTCTAATCCTGCCGGAATGTCTATCCACCGAAATTGCAATGCCGACAATCGATCCATTAGTCTATATGAAGAGATGTCATTACTACGATATTCAGGTGCAGGAGGAATACTGAATGAAAGTCATAACAATGTTTCCATGAGTGAAGACTCCTCGCAACACAGCAGCTGCAAGCTGACGTACGACGTATGTAAGCAGCATACCTAGAGCGATCTTCGTATGACTATGAGATAGTCAAGAATATCTCGTTCAGGCAACTCAACCCTGAAGCTCTACTGAACCTAAGAGCTAACGGTACTGTCACCTTTGACATTCCTGAGGTGTTGCATGACTTTGACTTCCCGGGTCGTTACATGCGGATCATCAAGTCAGTCTCATTATCTGTTCCGTGCGTCGTCGGTCCCTATACTGGTCTGAATGCAACACTGCGTCTGCTTCAGCATCGCTATCGGGTTAGCTCCGTGGCGGCGTCTGGAGAAGACTACGCAGGGGACGGCATGGCGTCGGGACATTTCCGCACAGACATCGCACCTATCACGTCGGTTGCCATCAGCTTTGGAATCCAAGACTCTGGTGTATTCGAGCTCAACTTTAAGGACGACCACTTCCAGCCGTTCGAAGGTGCTGGTGCAATTGGTTCTTGGTCCCTTGAGCTCCCCACGGTTGTTCGTTCTTTCGACTACTCCGCTATCTCGGACGTTATTCTGCATGTCCGGTATACAGCAGTTGACGGAGGACCTTTGCTCCGGAATGCAGACAACCAAGCTGTCAAGGCTTTCCGTTCTCGGGTCAAAGGGTTAAGCTCTGAGGGGCCGGGGCTTTTCGCAATGTTTGATCTCAAAAATGACTTTAGTAACGCATGGTACGCGATCCGGTCAGGCCTGGCCAGCAAAACCATCGAAGAGTTTGACCTATCTGGTATCAAAGACAGATTTCCCTACTGGGTGCTGGGAAAGACCATAATCATTACTGGCCTCAGCCTTGTTGTCTCCGGCAAGGTGACGAAGAAAAAGTTGGTCCAAGAGGCGTTTTCAGTTACTGCTTTGGGTAAGGACAAATCGTGGGATCCAGTTCCATTGGGAAATGCTACGATGTTAACCTTCTCTCCGTTGAACACTAAGCTAAATGACCCGGATCTTGAGTGGAAATTGAAGATATCGAATGAACGGGGCGACTTCACGGCATTGGAGAACGTAGTACTTGTTCTGCGGTATGCATTGGCTTGAGCTACAGACACTGTAGTCTATATTTGAGCTCGTTACCCTGGAGAACAACGATTGATAAGCAGTGATATGATTCTTTTTCCCTGCGGAACTCGAGATAACGATAAAAGAAAATAGTGTAGAGGAGATAATTTGACATTGAATTGCTTGTCACAGTAATTGCTATGGCGCATTTAAATGCTAGGAATGAATGCATCGGCTTGAAGCGATAATAGCGCGCTCTCTCAGGTTGTGAACATTGACGCTCTTCGGCCCATCATTTGCCGACTGTGCCGCTGTGACAAGGGTGTTCCATCGCCAAGCGTCTGGCCAGATTGCCAAGATTGCAATGCCGACGACTGTGCCTCACGTCCAATCCGTCGCATTCAGCCTCATCGCTTCCATCTCTGAATCTCAATCGGACTTGACACGAGTATTCCCCTGCAAACCAACTCCCATCAAAAACGCGATCCTCACAGCACCCTGTCCCCACAGACTCCCCAAATTGGCCCAATCCTCCCATCTCCACGCCGCGGGATTCCAAAACACGTCTGGAATCGCAAGCCAGCTCGCATACAGGTGCAGCGCATCACATATCAAAATCCCAATCAAGACAGTCCTCCAAACACGCAGGTCGTTGGTAGCGCGTAGAAGAATCGCTTCGTTGTAGGCAAAGAGCGTGTATGTCGCTGCGACCTGATTGTAAACAACGCGATTGTCGGGTGCAAATTTGGCGGTCGGGGTCATTGTGTTGAGAAACATTTCGGGGGAGAACCAGATTATGAAGGAGCCTGCGAACGCGGCAAATGGTTCGAACCAGAGGAAGAGGATGCGGTACGCGAGGGGAATGTGAGTTAGCGTTGTTCTGGCCATTGTGTTTGATGTTGCTGTGCGTGATGTTGAGGTGCGATTGATGAGAGCTGAGAAGTTATCCAAGCCTCGAGAGGGCTCCCAAGGGAGGACAGGTCTCGAAGTAACCACGGCAGCTACAGCTGAAGAGCTAGCGCGTTTCTTCAAGAGCCGGAAGCTGCGGATCGCGCCAGTTACAGGCCGTTGCATTGGTGGTGAAAGACATGCATGGCCCCTCCTTCAACTGCCGTAAAAGCTTTGACATTAATCAATACGCTTGGTGGGCCCTGAAACCTAGCATCTTGATATCATTTGTTCGGGCCCCGAGGGTCAACGGAGGATAGCGCATGCCATCGATAAATGCCGTGTCGCGATACGCTTGGTGCGTCTTGAAATGCCTAACTGTGACAACATTCCACCCGGTAAAGCATAGTCAATTGATCGCACCGTAAGATGAGTTCATGTACCTAGATAAAACATCTAAACCACCATTTACTTCGATCGGCTACTTCCGAACAGAGCCCTCACCACGTTTCGCGTTCTCAGGGAACCGCCCCGTCTCCTCCAACTCATACCAAAACTCCACCGTCTTAAACTTCTCATACCACTTCCTCAACCTACCAAGCTCCTCATCTTCCAAAATAAACTCACGCCAGCTCAACTCCGTATGTCTCACCGTCGCAGCGAGCATCACGTCAGCCATGCCTGGACCTCCGTCAGCCGCAGGCGTAAGCCAGCCCGTTGAGGTAAGATTGCCAGCAGCCACATTCTGCAGCGTTTTGAAGTGCCCTTCGAATTCACGTCGGGCGCGACGTCCAACGGGGAGACTGAGCTCAGAGGCGGGAATGTTCCAAAAAGCAGCCATGTATGGAGCGCAATTGACGAGCCAGATCCGACCGGCGTCTGTGGCGAGGGCGATGTAGCTGAGGACGTCTTGAGTGATGGCTCTGTCGATAGGGTTCGTAGACCACATTTGACGGTAGTTGTTACCATCGAATACTTCTTCGAGGTAGTTAATAATGCTCCACGTCTCGTGAATCCAGATTGACCTGCCGCTCTCAGTATCATCAAGACGGAGTGCGGGCACTTTGTTGCCAGGTGGCAAGGGCTCTTCAGGGTCCTCAGAAACGAAGCCATCACCAGTAAAAGTAATGGGCACGATTTTCAGATTAATCTCGTTCGCCTTTCCATCATATAGCTGTTCCACAGAAGAGCAAATGCCCTTGGAGAGAAGGTAATAGGCGATACGCTTTGGAAAGTAGCCTTCGATCCAGAGGAAAAGTGTATGTTTGTAATACGCAGACATGATGCTAGCTCGTGACAGTAGGGTTGAGAATCTTGAACCTGCATGATGGTATTGAATCTATCGCCTATATATACTAAGACATTGCACTTAATCCACGTACGTGACTGTTTAGGCAAGGCCATTTAGGCATTGACAAAGGACTGGGCCATAACTGCTTCGCCTCTCTTCATTCACGTACTGGTGGTAAGACCTCGCGCGCGCTGACTGTCACCACCCTTCTCAACTCCGTCGGACGAGTGGAACGGACTCCTTAGGGTCTCACTACAAAGAGAGCCTCATGTATCTTGCCCAACTTGTCAGAGTACCCATCCCTGGAGAGGAAATCCTACTGATAGAAAGGACTATCACGTAATGATTCCAACAGCTTCACACGTCAGCCACCAGCACATCTGATTATTGATGACGACTTGGAGTAAAAGGATCAACGCATTAGTCTAGACTTAAAGCTATTCTGAATTATAAACCCTCTCTGGCCAGTATCAACTGTTCTCGATGGCACCCAGTTTGACTTGCTGATGACAAACCTGACAAACTTGAGCTACTCGAATGCAGCATCTTGACAACCGTTTAGACCTGCTTCGTTGCATGAAGATATGTAGCGACATCTAGACAGAGAATGCCATCCGCGACCAGTTGGTCCGCCGACTCAACGATCCATGTCTGGCAGTTTCTTTGTACGATTCTCTTCTTGGGAGCTTCCTATGAACAGTCAATCCGTTAGTCAGAGATTTGCCACTCTGAGCCTTCTGATAGCCGTGATCAAAGTTTAAATACGTACAGACTCAGCCGTGTTATTAAGCGTCTTCTCGGGCACCTTGACTTTATGTAGGCTTTCCTCGAAGATGCACACCGGAATGGACCCTTGACTACTAATCATCAACCCTTCGTCGACAAATACACCTTCAATCCACTGGAGCGGAATTCGGGATGAGGGTGGATCAGAATTCAGGTCATGATTCCTCCGGATCTGGCGTTGGAATCCGCTGCGTACATCGCCAATAGCCTCATACACGATACCAACAGAAGGGCTCGAGCTAGATTGAACAAAGTATGCCCAGTGATCATTGAATGGTGCGCCGTTATGCTTGATTAACTCCAGTAACAGGCCTCCAGCTGGAACGTTCTCAAGAACAACTGGCGCTTGTGGAGTTGGGCGGTCGCCAGTCGTTGGGGCTCGATCAGTCGGCGGTGGAGGCGGAGGCGGTAGCATCTCTTGTCGATTGAGCATGAAGGTCTTGGTGAAGGACGTAGCGACCGCAAAATATGACTAAATAGATGAGTTACGTGCGAGACGCTGAACAAGTAATAATGGAAGAAGACGAGTTGCAAAATTATGGCGGCCTCTTCGTTCTTGGCCTGCCGCATACCCCATGTCATTGGTGTGTTGGTTCTGTCCTCGCCTTGTTACTTAGCTGCCTGAGACAAGTGGGCCACCTGAATTGACTGGGAATCGACAGGCCTCACAAAATAGTCCATATGCAAAAACTATCGATAAGCAATTTCATGGACTCCTCATTATAATATCTAGACTACTGATGCTACTTTTCCGAGCTGCTATAGTTGCTACTAATTAACCGATGAGGGGGCAAATCCCGTCCGAGATCATCATGGGCAGCATCCCACTCAGACACCTTAGAATTAGGCACCCGTAAAAGACGATGTGTATTGGCGCCATTGTCATCGACAGAAATAACTTGTGATCGAATGCTGTAGTTGCCTCAGCGGGGGAGGACCTTCATCCAGAGGTAGTAGTAAATACCGCAGGTTGCCATGATTCCAATTCCGACAATCATGTAGGTACACCATAGGCTGCGAAATGTTGTCAGTATCTTATCGTAGTTACATCTGAAGCCAGCACTTACGAGCTAACTGCTCCAGCATAAATGCCACCCTCTGGAGGAATCCAGGGCATGACGAGCAGAAAGACCTGAGCTAAGAGGTATAGTATAACAAGAGCCCACCATGCTCGGAAGCCAGATCTGGGCGTACCAGAGCGAGAACGGCGGCGACGGATCAGTAGAAGACCAACACCCATGGCAGCATGGAAGATGGCGCCTGGGTATGTCTTGAGAGAGACGACGAACTGAAAGGTATCACCTGCTGGAGGTGCGACGATCATCAGGAAGGTGAAGCCCCATTTGAGCAGATATGGGCCGATGGGAGTCCCGAAGGGTTTGGTTGAGACCCAGAATTCTGTCCAGGGGAGGACTCCTTGACGCGCAATCTCGCGAATCTGACGGGACTGACTGATAAGAACAGCAAGGAGATTACCAAAGGAGCTCAGGAGGACACAAAAGTTCAGAGCAGATTCGGCAGACGACCCAAAGGCTGTACGAAAGAGGACGGCAGCGGCTAGCTCTTTCGACTCCAGAAAGATGTCCTTGGGGACAGCGGCAAAGGAGGCAATGTTGCAGAGGAAGTAGAGAGAGAAGACAATGAGCAGTGATGCAGTCGCATTTCTCTTCAAGGTGGGTATTGAGTTTTTTGATCTCATTAGCCATGCTGAAAGTATTTTCCCAACCTGAGAAGGCAAAGGTGATGTTAACAATTGCCTGAGACAGACTGTAACCGTTCGATATAGTGTCTTGAAAGCCATGGCGAAAGTTGATGCCCGGGTTCTCAATCCTGCCGAAATGACCTCCAAGGATGACAAGGCCCGAGATGGAGATGAAGAGTAGCAAAAGCAGCTTCAAGGCTCCAACGATGTTGATCGCCCAGAGTGAATACCTGTTATGAGCGATAACAGTAATGACAGCTAGCGTGTAAGCTGCAATAGCAACGCCCTTGAGTTCCCAGGGATCCGGATCACGACCAACAATACGCCAGAGGTAGTTGGATAAGACAATTGCGTTGCTGCTACTGAATGATAGTAGCACAGATTGAACAGCGAAGGCGACGGGGAAAAGGTGCTTGGCTTGCTCAAGCCATACAACCTCGGACCCGCTGCGGTTAGGAAAGTAACTGGTGAACTCCATGTGGACAGCGAGTCCGGCGACAGCCAAGAGGAATCCAATGACCCAGTAGACGAGAGCCAGACCGACTGAGCCTGTGAGGCGTAGGATAGTAGCTGGCGTGGAGAAGATGCCGGTGCCGACCATGTGATTGAGGTTCAAGACGATTATAATCAGCCAGTTGACGTGGTATCCTAACGGCGACCGTGTTTCGACGGGAGCACCGACAGCCTCCTGATATCTTGAAGCGCCATTTCCAGCTGTTTAACGCATGTGGGTGAGATCGCCGTCGCGAATGATAGGAGCCTCGGAGTCCGACTGTGAGTGCTCTGGAACAGCCCGGCTAGTACCCTGCGACTTCGGACTGAAAGGTAGTCCCATGCTGGGCTGTTAAGATGTAAATGCGTGTAATTTGAGAAGTCTGGCTTGCTTGTGTAGAACGCGAAACGAGAACATTTTATCGTTCAGATTCTCCCTCGTCGCCAGGAGCTCGTCCGTTGTGGCTCCAGCATGATCGTTGCATAACATCACGGTTAGGGTTGGAAGTGAAGACTTTTCACTAAAAGACTGTATAATATAGCTACTTTATTCCCGTTAAGGTTAAGCTTAAAGTTACGCCTTTGATAATTTGGTGCGAAGTTCAAGGGACAGACGCATACGTGCTAAGTTCACAGAGTTGCACCATGTGTGATATAATAATTCACCGAGCTGTTGTTAGGTAATGGAATCTCAGTTCGCTCCCGCGGGTATATCTGAGAAACATTATAGGCTTGATTTATCGATGAGCTGGTAATATCTCCGGCGGGAAGAGTTTGTCCAATAAGTGGTGATCTACTATATGGCGTGCTTACAACCTAGCATGGTCGTGATGCAGTTTGAGAGTTAATCTATAGGACCGACTTCGTCTTTCAGTAAACGTCAATCATGATAGCCGTTGCTATCACTTGATCACCAAAATGATTCTTTTATGTAAGCGAGGCATATAGTTACTTCGTGTGTTTAATTCCTTCTTCGCAAATTTGTTGGTGATGCCACACCATTGCCTACTGGATGGCGTGATTACAAGCCCCTGGTTTTGTTCAGCGTTTCGCCGATCTGCCACCGGGAATACACCCAGTTCTTATAAAACTAGGATCATTATCACATAGTATACAATCCATAGCCAAGCGAGTACAACATTTTATTCATCTTTGAAACAAAACCTCATTCAGGCGTTATCATCCAAGCTACCATGGCCGCTACAGCTACTATCTCTGCTCTCTCCCCTGCGTCCGCCCCAACCTTTGGTATTACGCCTGCTGCTTTGCCCCCACCTGGTCAACCGGATATCTCCTACCACCCAGATTGGGACAAACACCAAGCGCGTGTAGCTCGCCGGACCCAGACTGAGGATCTCACTAAATCCCTCCCTGAGGGTTTCCCTAATGAGCTCAAAGGAGACCTCGTTTGGGACGGAGAGACTATTGCCCAGAAGTATGACTGGACGTACGTTCTATCGACTATTCAGCTTGAGGAGATCGACAGGGCCCTTGCACACTTTAAATGTCAGTGTTCTCCACTATCTAACTTGGCGTACCATGACTGACATGATGCTGAGAAATAGCCCTCAACATTTCCAAGGGCTATATCGCACAAGAGACCTTCCCTCTACCCACGCTACATAGCGAGCTGCGCCGTCTATCTCGCGAACTACACTTCGGTCATGGCTTCTTCGTCCTTAGAGGCCTAGATGTTGACCGGTACACCCGTGAAGAAAATATCATCATATATGCTGGAGTCTCGTCTCATATAGGCTCTATACGTGGCCGCCAGGATGCCTACTTCCAAGGCGAGCGTGCTGATGTCGTTATTGGACATATCAAGGACGTTCGCTCCGGTCTCGGCGAGTCCAGAGACAAGACCAAGATTAAGATTGGAACGCCTGCCTACACCGCTGATAAACAGGTCTTCCATACTGACTCCGGCGATATTGTTTCTCTTTTCGCCCTCTCTACGGCGGCCGAGGGAGGGGCTAGCCGTCTAGCTAGCACATGGCGTGTGTATAACCACATTGCTGCTACGCGGCCAGATCTTATTCATACTCTTAGTGGACGTTGGGACGCAGAGCTGTAAGCCGAATGTCCCTGTCTCCTAGTCTACGAGGAACCCAGTAACTAATCACATTTGGCTGCAAAGCTTCACAAAGACAGTCAACGATACCGACAGGTTCATGAGCCGCCCATTACTCCATCATCTGCCTGCCAGTGCCGATGGCAAGACCCCTAATAGAATCCTTCTTCAGTATGGACGCCGCTACTATGTTGGTTTCGGAGAGATACCCCGTGGCAAACATCTACCGCCTATAACCGAGGCCCAGGCCGAAGCTCTCGATACTCTGCATTTTCTGGGTGAAAGATTCAGCGTATCGACTAATTTTGAGAAGGGTGACATGCAGTATGTCAATAATGTGGCCATTTTCCACGCCCGCGATGGTTTCACAGATACCAAGGATAAGCAGTAAGTCATTCCTATAGAGGTGTCGGATTCTAAGTGAGATCAAAGGCTGACAGAAGCGCCTTTTACAGGAGACATTTGCTTCGACTGTGGCTCCGTGATCCTGAATATGCATGGGAGACGCCAGCCGCACTGGCCTCGAGATGGGAACGAGTCTATGGTGGTGTGACACCTGAGTTGCAGACATTTCCCATTGAGCCTCATACTCGCAGTGAAAGCACAACGGTAACAAAATAAGCGTCTTGGTTGTAGATGAAGGTAGTAAATCAAGGACCGATTGAAGCTCTAGGTTCAACGACGGCCGCATCATTCCGAGAGCTCTAGCGCGAGATTCTGAGCAGTAGAGATTGATCTCGTTGTTGAGGAATACTCTAGTGTCTGTTTCTGACTCGGTTTTCTCGTGTGAACCGATACAGCAGCCATTGTAATGGCTGCCAGTGTCGGCTTCCCTGTTCCATGAGTTAGTTAGTGACCAATAGCGGACGGATCACCTAGCCACGGTAAGCCCGCAAAGCTACAGCAGTCTTCTGCATTAAGGATAGCCTATAAAGCATTTGTGCAACACCGAACAACAGAAGTAATATGAGCAGGTTGCGCGCTGAGGGGCTACTATAGCCTGCAGCAAGGTGAACCAAGCCACTTACTGAGGCCGTTGACAGTGTGTTTGCTATGTTACAACATTTAGGATAGGCATACGATGTGAAGAACTGTAAAGAGCTAATGAACGAAGCCATTGGGCTACTCGAGTATAGAAAGCCTGGTGAGACATTTAACGTATCGGGCGTATCGGGCGTATCGTTCAATTGGATAATTCCTTAGCTAGGAAACTAGGGCGAACTTAAATTGTAGTTGTTGTAACTTGAGCGAGAAGATAAGGGAGACCCAGCTTCATATCGCGATGATATCATGGTAATCAACAGGATATGTAAGAAGCCATTTAAACCTCTACCGTACCTCCCCGTGGCTGTGCCTTATCCTCCAAAATGAACAAAGGGGACCCAGAAAAGTTTCTCCATCTTTTCATTACCCTCATCACAAGAAAGAATGTCTCTTGACCATATCTCTTCTCTCTCACTGCTGACCATCCGGTCCAGACGTTGCTCTGGTGTACTTAGCCACGTATCTCGGAGCTGCCTCATAGCTTTGTGCAGACCCCGGCAAACAGATCTGTCTGAGAACCCTTCATCTCTTACCGACTCGTACACAGTCTGTGATATTTGAACACATGACTTATCGCTGACTTCCCAGAGTGTACCAACCACATGCCGAAATCCCGCTAGTTGACATGCGCTGATCAGATGGATGCTCTCATCGAAGAAAGCATCCCCTCCAATTTGACCTGTCCCACAAGCAGAAAGATATGCCAAGAACGGAGCATGTTTCCGAAGATTGATATCCATAAGTTCAGATACTGTCAATATGCCATCGGTCAGAAGCAGTCCGCTTTGAGAAGGGTTGCCATCCGTCTTGCCATGGCCAGCAAAATGGAAGACTTTGCAGTTTTGAAGCTCTTCCAAGACAGCTTGCTTATGTTTATCTGGAACACATGACTCAAGGTTCATTGACTTGCAGAGGTTAGCGATAGCTGATACCTCTTCTTTGACGAATGGAAGCTTGATCTGCCCCGCCGTATCTTCCATGGCTACTAAGAGAGCTTCATCTTTGGCTGAATCTGAGCGAAGCTTTCGGCCATTGATAAGGGCTTGAATGGATGAACTGTACGATGAGATAGCTCTATCCAATACTGTGTCGGTTGATCCTGGGAAATGATGTCCGAAGGCGTGGAATGGAAGCCTACTCAGTCCGCCAGTTGGAATCCACCAGATGTGAGGCCAGTCATCGTCTGGTGGAGGGCCCCGAATACCGAGTGCCTGGAGAATAGGGTCGGCGGCAATATCCCAAAGCCATTTCAGAATGGAAGGACTCGTCAATGAACCTTGACTCTCTTTCTCATTCATTTTGTCAATAGTCAGATCGGGCAACGGCAGGGACCTAATTTGACGTTGTTCGACTAGAATGGCATCGCAGCGGAACTTGCTTAGATTGATAATCACGATAGGTCCTAAACTGGCCGCAGCTCGAATGTCATCTTCGCTTGGCGATTCCAGAAAGTCACTGAACCCCGGACGTTTCCGAATCTCATCAATGAGGTGTTCTAATTCGACACTTGCCTCGCCTCGGCGGTTTGCGACAGCCTGAGCTGAAACTGAATCGCCACCTTGGATAGGCGCGTCGAGCACTTGGCTGAGTTCCAGGAATCGCCCTGCGAGATCAGGATGGCCCTGCTCTAGATCGAGAACATCAACGCGAATCTGTTCAATTGCTGCGGCGAGTACCCCGCGACCTTTCTCCAGTACGCTTAGCGCGAAAAAAGGTTCTTTGCCGGCGTGAAGTGCCACGGCTGCGGTATCGCAAGCAAGGTCTACTATTCGACCGAGCATACGTTGCTTATCGACGAAGCCAAGGGACCTCGGTGTCAGTTGTGGTAGTAGGCCGAAGGCTGTTTGAGAAGCAACAAGAGCATGCTGCCATTGAGAGGCATGTGCAAATGTTTCAAAGAGAAATTTTCCAGCTGCAATTCTTGTTTGGATGTTGGAGTTGGAGTGATCCAGAGCAGACTGATAGAGATTCACGGCAGCGTCGAAGTCATCCGTGCAATTAGTCAAAGTGTGGCGATTCCAGTAACAATCTGCAAGGTTACTCATGTACTGAGCTAGACTAGGGTTTCCAGGTTGAGCGACGGCAATAGATTGGTGACCCATCTTGATGGCTTCCTCAACATCGGTTGTTTCCCGATTTCGTATATACCGTTTCGCAAGCCATATGGAGAGGTTACTCGATAGGCTAGGGATATCTGCATGGCCTGGCGGCAGGGTGGTCATTGCCTCTTGTGCGAGTTGTATTGCTTCATCGAGGTCATTTGTGTCGCCTGTCCTGAGGTAGCGGTCTCCAAGATGACCGGCAAGGTTGGACTTGAAGAGAGCTTGATTGGGGGAGCCCTCTGCAGCAGCTTTGGTGATGCCACGACAGATGTCAATAACTTTGTTGAGCTCTTCAAGAATCCCGGTTCTTCCATATCGTTCGTGAAGCTGGTTTGCAAGAGTATTCAATCGCCCTGGTCTCTTGAAACTATCGAGTGGAGTCATGTCTACGGCTAACTGGGCCACCTCTATCGCCTCTTCAAGATCTATAGAAGACCCTGTTCGCTCGTAGCGCTCTCCAAGGTGATTTGCCAAGTGCGTCAGCCGGAAGGCTCTATCATTATCTGAGTCTACTACCACATCGATCGCTTGCCGTGTGACTTGAATAGCTCGTTCGAGATCAGGTAGTGATCCAGTTTTGGCAAATCGAATCGCCAGGTGAACACCGAGGCTGTCCAGGAGAGCGCCTCGATGAATGTAATCATTTGGAGCGGTATCGATTGCTTCTTGCCCCACCTTGATTGCATCCTCGAGATCAGCGAGTCCCCCAGTTACGGTGAAGCGACGACATAGAGTATTCCCCAGCTCGTGAAGCCAGATGATGCGATCAGGATCATCTGCTGGTGCTACCTCGACAACCTCCCGGGCCATGTCGATGAAAGAATCCAGATCATCCATAAATGATCTATTCGCGCCCTGCTGTGACATGGAGATGGATTTCCTGTTGGCTTTGGCTGTATGCAGACTGATAAAAAGCCTCTTGCAACGGTCTTGGTATGTTGGACTAACGACAGCGAAACTAAACGATCAAGACACCCGTCAAGTAACGGTTTGGGATGCCTAAAGGGCGATGCTGGGGAGCAATCTCACGCTTACGCACTCATTCTGCAGCCTTTCCATATCTGTGGCTTATCTTTCACCACTCAGAGACAATGGTAAAATCAGGTTGTAGGCAGCCTTGCCAGGTTATCTCTAGGCGAATGCTGATTGGGTCTCAGAGTAATGGAGCACGAAGGCCCCTTTATTTTCCAAGAGAAACTGAACTCGCATTGATACTTAAGTATGAAAAGGTCTGGTATACAACGATAAAGAACTGAGGCCATATAGAGCTTTAGTGACTGATCCCTTAGACGTCAAGCTGAGATAGCTTGTCAAGCCTCCTTTCCGGTACGTATACCCCGCAAAATATCACCCCCGCATCCCCGCCGATTGACTCTAAACCCTAAATTATCCCACCCGGAGTGTTTATAAATCATGAACTGCCAGCAGAAAACACCACCACCTACGCGATAGAGACGTCATGAATGGAAGATTACTCATGTGGCCTGTTCTGTCACAACACACTATATGCTGGTTTCGCAGCGGGGGTAGTTGCTAGTCCCCGCGAATAAGGCACGGCAGTTTAAGATGCTCAATAGCAGAGCTCATGCACGCAACATTCATTCTACACCTTATTATTGAGAATTGATAGCCCAATGACAGTTACTTATCTCCCAGCCTAGCTACAACAATCGTAGTTCATGTGGGATCCTGTTAGTAGCCTCGGTTGGGGAACTTGGGGAAGAGATCGTCCCCTCCGACTTGACTTCTTCGAGAATGATCTCCGCATTTTGAAGTCCCGCTCCAACTGCCGAGTTTGCATCCGGTACTTCAATGAAGATTGGAATCAATGCTGGTGTCTTGTTATTTAGGTCAGGCTTCGGTATATGTAAGTCAAAAGTACCATCGCATTTACTCACCATATCTCATTGTGACAATCAGCATTCCTGAGTTAAGATGGAACATTTCACTACATTTGTCAATACTGTGAATGGAACTTCCGTCACTGGAAAGGTGACGCAGGGAATAGATCCATCAACAAGACAAAAGCTCTGGGATGTTCCAGTTGCATCATCTGAGGACATCGAGAATGCGGTTTCTTCAGCCAAAAGTGCCTTCACTCAGTGGTCTAAGACGTCATGGTCGGACCGACAGAATGCCCTGCTTGATGCACGAGATGTCTTGATCTACCATAAACCCGCATTGGCGCAGTTGATCACGAAGGAAGGGGGAAAGCCTGTAAGTGGCACCCTTACTAGAAATATCTCGGCGGTTCTGACTGTCGCAGATCCAATTTGCCACTCTTGAAGTTGAGCATTCCATCAACTTCTTACAGTTCAATGGTAAGTCAGATCTTGGCCTCAAGGAAAACAGACTAAGAATGTACAGCGAATCAGGAGCCACTTCAAGAGCAAGTGATTCAGGATGACGACGAACTACGATTAACGATCCGAGAGAAGCCACTGGGTGTCATCGCAGCTATCTGTCCCTGGAATTATCCCCTGGTCCTCTCCATCGCCAAGGTCGCCGCAGCCCTTATAACTGGAAACACAATTATCGTAAAGCCTTCGCCTTTCACGCCTTACTCCATCCTTAAGGTCGTCGAGCTACTCCAGGGAGTTTTCCCAGCTGGTGTTCTTCAAGCCCTCAACGGTGACGACAAGCTGGGACCTGCACTATGTCAGCATCCAGGAGTTGATAAGATTACTTTCACTGGCTCAACTGCCACAGGAAAGAAGATCGCACAGGTGGCTGGAAATCTTCTAAAGCCCGTCACATTAGAGCTTGGAGGTAATAGCGCCAGCATTGTCTGCCCAGATGTCGATCCGAAGATCGTGGCACCTCAAGTGGCGCTTGGATCGTTCATGAACTCAGGTCAGCTTTGTGTTGCTAGTAAACGCGTCTTCGTCCATGAGGATATCTACGACGAGTTTTTGGAAACTATGGTCAACACGGTCAAGGAGTGGAAGGTAGCGCCGACGTCATCCCTCGAGCCCGGCATCATGCTTGGCCCGATACAGAACGAGATGCAGTACAATATTGTGAAGGGCTTCTTTCAAGACTCGATCGATAACGGCCACTGTTTTGCGCTTGGTTCGAAGCCGGACGATAGTGGGGATGCTTTCGTCATCAAGCCTGCGATTATCGACAATCCTCCCGATGACTCCCTCGTTGTTACACATGAAGCATTCGGTAAGACTGACAGACTCAATCATTTCGAGTAGTGGCTAACAGTATCATAGGCCCTATTGTTCCACTGATGAAGTGGAAGACTGAAGATGAAGTTATTAAGCGAGCCAACAACACGCTATCTGGTCTTGGAGGAGCCGTTTGGTCAAAGGACGTTGACCATGCACAGCGGTTAGCAGACCGCATCGAGGCCGGTACGATCTGGATCAACAGTTTTGAGAAGCCTCTACCTCAAGCGCATCTTGCTGGTCTTAAGGAGAGTGGCGTCGGTGGAGAGTGGGGTCGACGGGGGCTGAGTGTGTATTGTCAGCCCCAGGTGATTCATTGCTACAAGTCCAAGGTATAAAGATGTGCTGCCAACAGAGGGCCATGTTTGCGGATATCATTTCTATGATAACATTTGTCAGAGCTACCTTTTCCGTTGACGTCAAATCTATAGTCACGCGCCCTGTAATGCCTTAGGAATACGACAAGGCAGTTTTCCCATACCATAAATGGATGACCGTGCAACAAACCTAAACTCATCATAAGCATCTTGTAACTCATTAATTATGCCTATAGTGTTATTCAAGGTTCTTGAACTATGCGTCTCGAAAGTGTCTCGTTATTGGTAATTCTCAAACTCATACGTCTATCTACATGACCAGTTTGAACTCTGGGTCCCGATCATCTCCGTAACCAATATACTGGTTGTGTTTCCCGTTCTTCTTATCCCGATTAATCTTCGCGCACCAAAGTACATTGAGCAAAACACTAAAAAAGCACTGTGTTAGACATTTCTCAAAAAGCTAATGCATGTGCACCAGCCAGGCATAGGATACACTTACGCTACCCACGCATAGCATAGCAACCCTAGGATTACTCTATGTCCTCTGTGATATAATGGACCATCTTTCTGAGGATAAACGAAGCCTATGAAAGATAGAGGTTAGAGCCCATAATTCACCATGTACTTTCAGCAGGCATAAGCGGGGGTGGACTTACTGGCAACAAAACCACCACAGTTTGCAACGGCCAGCTGCAAGGCAGAAGTAGTAGCCCTCTTGTAGTGTCCGGCGGAATTGTTGGAGTTCCAAACCAAGATACATGGGACAGAGGCGTACATGCCCAGGGCCATCAGACACGTCATGGCGAACCGAGTGTTGGCTGCCTGCACGTTTGCGATAACGGCATAGCCGATTATCGCAATAGGCAAGACGGCAAGTATGATGAGACCGCGAACTTTTGATCGATCGGACACGAACGCGACGAGAACTGAAAGCGGACGCAGGTTAGTTGGGGACTATGGGAGAACGGATGTCCTTCGCTCACCTGTGACTGGGGTAGCGACAGCGTATGGAATTACACTCCACAGCTGAGCCTGGTTGGGGCTTGACGCAATATGAAGATCATTGACGATGGTCGGAAGCTATAACATTTAGTGATGCACAATCAGATGGAGACAATGATACATACGAAGAGGCCGAATGAGTAAAGGCCGGATAGAATTGCGAAGTAAGCAGTAGATGTGAGCCAAACTTGCACATTAAAGACTCCGCGACGCACTTCACCCCAGCTGAACTTCTCGTCTATCTCTGATGTCATGCTACTGAGAATCGTCAACTCGGCTGGTTATCAAGATGGGGTGAGAGAACTTACGTTGTCCCGCGATCTTGTTCCAGACGTTTCACGGCCCATTCTCTCTCCTCTGGGGTGAAATACCGTGCTGTCGTTAGGTTGTTTGGCAGAGTGAAAAACACGATCGACCCAGCGGCGACAGTCTATGAGAATGTTTAGCCAAAGTCCTAATCGTTGTGAAAACCCAAGACCTACCATTAGCCCCTCAATGATCAGGATCCATCGCCAACCTTCCAGGTCACCTCGCGGGCCGATGGCAGCAAGTCCACGAGCAAGCAGGCCTTTATACCGTCAGATAAACAGATTAGGTTGGCTACCCCAGATAACTCACCTCCGAAAGCTCCAGAAAGCGATGCCGCCGTGTAGAATATTCCAATTCGCAACGCCAGCTCGCCGCGTGTGTATATGCTCGAAAGATAGAGAACCATTCCAGGTAGTAGCCCGCCTTCTGCGATACCTAGCAAGGCTCGTACAGCTGCAAAGCTGGCGAAGTTGCGCACGAAGCCAAGACACATGGTGATGATTCCCCAGACCACTGTCAGAGTGGGCAGCCAGATCCTGGGCGATACCTTCTTGAGGACCAGATTACTGGGTAGCTCGCTGAAGACGTAAGTGGCGTAGAAGACGGCCAGGCCCTGAGAGTACTGCAAGTTGGTGAGGCCCAGGTCTTTCTCCATGCCGATGATTTTCGCGTTGCCGACATTCGTCCTGTCGAGAAAGGAGCACAGAAACAACAGGGCAAGAGATGGGAGGACTCTAATTGAGTTGTTCCGTTAGTGACGTGACAGATGATAAATCGATGAACTTACCGTGTGTCTGTCTTGAACAAAACTCTCCTTGTGAGGCGCGCATTGTGCTCAATGTTCTCGTCGAGATGGTCCATCTCCTCGTGGTCGGCCTTGAAGTCCATATTGAGCTGTTAGATCAAAATAAGGCTATACAGGCTTGTCAAGCTTGGCGTTATGCATATGGCAGCAACAGAATGGGCTTGGCAGGAATTATTTAAAGGTTTTCCCCAGACTCCAGGTTTGCGGGGAATTACAGGCGAGCGGACCCCATATGGCTTGGTCTAAACCGAACTTGTGGGGGATCATCCTTGTTGGAGATGCCGGTATTCCGAGATGCTTTTCGGCATCCAATAGTAGCCCCGCCAAGGAAAGTGCTGCTACCCTTCACCGTAGATACGTAACCTGTACAGATGACGGTCTGATAGGATCGTGACCATGACGTTTCCCCTTCCCGGGTCCAAAAGTAGCCCCGTCAATTAGAGTGCTGCTACCCCGACTGCGTAAGTACACTGGAGCTATGGTTGATACAGACGTCCCTTTGATAGGGAGGAATGGCATTGCGATTAGTATCCATCTCCCCGGCGTCCAAAATTGGCGCCGTTAGGTAAGTATTATAGCTTTCCTTTTCCAGAGGCTGACAAATAGATGAGTTAAAGTTGAAAAGCGGCCATCTCAATATTGATAGCACGGCGGTAGAGACTGTGTAATGCAGTGACTGCACACTAAAGCATATAAAGAGTAGCGACTGTAGAGAAAGACAAATAAGAAACCTCCATACACTTCAGTTATCAGCAGCCATCAACAAAGATCCTACTTATCCAACAGCGACGTAAAAAGGTCCGAAACCTCCACCGCTTGAGTTGAATGGATACAGATCCCCCTGCCATTGCCGTTGTTGAGTCTAGCAGTCACAGCTGGTCTGCAGCCAACACTGTTCGTCAAGGACTCTTCTAATCTTTCATGCCGAGGCAGAGGGTCCAGCCACCAACATACGTAGCGTGGGCAGCCGAGACACAAGCACCGAGAGAAACAACAGCCACAGGAGTAAGAGTGCCAGCAGAAATAGCTTCCGCAGTAGCAGTAGCAGATCCACAAGCAGTAAGGGCAGCAACGTAAGCTACGGTTAATCCAGCGCCGCAGACACCACAACGAACTGTGGGGCAGCCAGCCAGTCTGCGTCGATGATCAGCCTCATGCTCAGAACGAGTCTGAGCAATCTTGGCGTCAATTCCCTGCTGCAGCTTCTGGCGGTTATCCTGACGCTTTTCAACCTTGGCGTCAGATTCCATGTAAGTCTTGAGGTTTTTCTTGACGTCCTCGAGTGCAGCGACTTTGTCAGACTGGGGCCATGGCTTGATGTCTTTGAGGCTTACAAGGAAGTCTGCCCATTTGTCGACGTTGATGGTGGATATATCAGAGGTAGAGAGGATCTCCTTGACGTCGGTCTCTGGGACACCGAACTTGGTGGCTACATTCTTGACTGTGAGGTGAGCAGTGGCGGTTGCGGTGGCAAAAGCCCAGAAGATGATGTTTGTAACAAGCATATTGATAATTGTGCTTAGTGAAAGTTCTTCAAGGAAGATGGATACAAGGGATGATGGCAATGATGAGAGAAGAAGGTCAGTTTATGGGTAGATTGTCCCTTCTTATACTTATTGTTGTCGGACTCAAAGTAACTGTTAGTTCCGTCAACCGTTCAACCTTGTCGACTTGCGCGTCTCGTCAAGACTTGCCCAGTTCTCCTGAACATCGAGTGATAACAAGTACCCACGATTGGGCCATCTCATCATAGCTAGAAAGGGGTGTGAGATTACGATAGGGAGAGGCTAGTGGTAGAAGGGGAGGATAAAATGTATTACAAAACAAAAACATTAGTAAAACAAAGAAAAGCTGTCTAGGGAGATCAACGTCCTTGCCATGTTGCTGCGAGTAGCTGATTGCTTTGAACATGACATACGCTTGCTAACTAAACTGTTTCTCTCGGCCCAAGCTGCGATCTGCATCTGCCTTTATAAAAACGACCAAGTTAGTAGAGCTCCCGTGTTTACGACATACATATAAAGGTTTTCCCCCAGAGTCTGTTGTCGCTGCACCCCTGAAGCTTGATTCGATGGAGGCTGGCTAGACGATGACCGCAGATTAGCAGTTGACGTTGCAGAAGAGCCGCGGACTAAAATAAGGTACGTGACAGGAAACTTTAAAGCAGCTGGCGACGTTTCATCTGTCGATCCCTATGTCTGACACGAGATAACGAACTGAGCAAAACGAAGCGAGTTTAACTCTTGCCAAGACTCGATTACGCCCGTCTAATGAGGAACAAAAATCAGTGAACATTGCGTCTTAATTGAGTCAATCTGGTTTGTGGAATAGCAGAAGGTCAGTCTACACTATGCATGCTGCTGATAGTGAAGAGCAAAAGAATGATCACGCTGGGGATCGAACCCAGAATCTTCTGATTCGTAGTCAGACGCCTTGCCATTGGGCCACGCGACCAATTCATGAAAGTCGAATGCTAATGTCATGTTATACACCCCAGCCCAACTATTCGTTCTGGCTTTCTGGCAGAAGAGTGCTCTACCAAACAGCAGCTCACTAGAAAAAACTAAAGTATAATAAAGTCATTAAATTCCTACACTTGTAATTAATTTAATGGTGTCTTTTTATAGTTCTAATTAGAGTAATGTTTAAGGATCTTATAACTAATCCTCGTCTTTAATTGTTTTAGTATAAAATTCATACTCAAAGTAATAAGCTATCTTAAAAAACCAAAGTTACTTGAGCTTCTGACTTCAAGTTAATTTACATTTAAATCGCGCATTTGTAAATTTATATTACACCCGCGAGGAACCCTGAAAGCATTGCTAGAACATCGATTTGATTACAAGGTAAACTTACCCTAGGTCGACTGCAACTACGGACGCACAGACAGATGCTGCAGAAAATTTAAATCCGCTGCGTCATAGCAATTCAGAAATTGGCCGAAAAGTTCAATTTGCCAAGTCAGACTATACGACCATAGAGCTACTATAGCATCAACTACTGAACATTGATAATTTGCGAGCGAAATAAATTTACACGTGGCGTGGCCACTCGGGATCACGCGCCAATGCCATCTGTGCAAGATGAATCGCCTGGTCCTCTGGATCCTCAAAGCTCATCACACCAGCAGTGCCATTGGGCTTGAAGTATGGACCATCAACCTCACATTGAGTATCATTGGCAGGCATAGTTCCATTGTAGAGGAAGGCCCGAACATGCTTGGCGAGGCAAAGCGATGGAACTGCGACGGAGCAATGGCCGTATCCCTTGACCTCGACGAGCTTTGAGTCTTTGAATGCAGCTTCTGCTGACCTAGCGGAGATGAGAGGGCAGACTGGATCATAGGTTGTAGTGAGAATGAGAAGAGGGTGTGCTGTCTCAACACCGTTGCGCGGGACGTAATTGTGTGTCTTGGGGATGCGCCATTGTTGTTTGGCGAAGAGGTACACGAGATCATCGGGGGCGAAAACGCTGCGGTTAAAGGTTGGCATAACAATATCGAGGAGGGAGTCCAGGTCCTGTGGCCAGTGGAGAGGACCCGAGAGACCATCGTTCATCGAAACCGTGTAGAGCGCATCACTGTCTTCACCATCATCCAGACCATAAGCCATCAAAGCCTCAGTTGCGTTACCGCCCATGAGCTGCGCCATACGCTCGGCAAACGTGCCCCAGAACTGAGGCTTGTATAGAACAGGGAATAGTGCACCATACCAGATCTTCTGGTAGTCGAGAAGACCGTAGACGCTATTGTTGACGTAGACGTTCATCGGCTGTTCCTTGAGTTCACCAACGAAAGAGAGGAACTTGTCCTTGAGGCCTTCCCAAGAGTCTGCCATGGATGAGAGAGGGCATGCGTCGCCGGACTTGATGCACTCCTTGAGAAGACCATCCATAACATTCTCTGTGTCATTGAGGTCCTCCATATCGAAGCGAGCTTGGTACCAGAGGAATTGGTTCACAACCCCATCGATAATGACCCTGTGAGACCTCTCAGGAAACAGAGTTGCGTAAGTCTGGCCGAGAAGAGTTCCATAGCTGAACCCCCAGTAGTACATATCCTTCTGACCAAGAGCATCGAGGATGCTGTTCATATCGGCAGCTGTCTGAGGAGTATTGATGTATTTCCCATGCTCGCCCATAGTATCTTCGCAGGCTCGCACATAATTATGTGTCCAGGCATAAATCTCAGCGCCATCCTTGACGATATCGATATCGTGCACTGATCCAAGCTGCTGACGCGCCTGTTTGCTAGGGTAGCATGAAGCGCGTGGGGAGGAGGAGTTAATGCCGCGGGGATCAAACGAGACAAGGTGAAAACCGTCGCCGACAATGGTACTCAATTGTTCTCCACGTCTGTGGAGAAACTCGAAGCCACTGCCGCCAGGACCACCAGGGTTGAGGAGGATGTTCTTGCTTCCATCTTTGCCCCGCATGCGAATAATGGGGACATTAAAGGTTTTGTTGCTAACATCAGGATGAAACTGATCGATCGGCACGTCAATCTTGCTGCACTCTACGGAACGGTTGCTGATCTCTCCGCAAGGCTTCCATTCAATGTGCTCGCCTGGGTAAGTCGTGCGACCATGATGGTGAGGATGCTGGTGGCGATGGGAGCAGTGAGGCGCAAGCCAATGGAATGCCGCGACAGTGAGAATACCAGCACCGAAGACCTTCCATTTGTTCACGCGTGATTTGCGGCGCGGCTCGGCCCATTCAGGCGGGTTGAGTGAGTGTTTGTCCATTTTTCTGGTGTTTGTTTGATGATGATGACTCGATGAAGAGGAGAAGATCGTCAAAATGAAACGAGCAGCCTAACGCGTTGCCACGTGAGCATCCTTGCATTCGTCATCACAACGCGTCGACACCAACATTCTATTTAGGAAGGTAATCAACCAGAGTTGTCAGTAATCACAATCAAGATTGAAACTTTGTCCGCGGAAAGGAAGCATTTTGATCTATTTTCCATGGATATGTTTTTATTGCTCTCAGGTTATTCTTAGGTCGACCGCGTTGGTGGAGTACTACTACTATGGACCTACATGCTATTCAAGGATTCAATCACTTCTGGCCCATCTTCCTGACTCAAGCTATGTCACATCTTGAGTCAGTGGGTACAGATAATCCACCCGGAAAATATTCTATTTCCCGATCACTCTCTCGGTTATACGGCAAGGCAAGGAGACGTCGTGAAACCATCATCATCATATTTCCCATACGTAATGGAAACCGAAAAAGGGTCACCATAGCCGCATCTGTTAATTATGCAAAAACCACACCGCATCGAGCGCCTAATATGAGCATCCTATAGGAGGAATTAGAGCTCTTGAATAGACTTTCGGCAGCTAATTTATGGGTATGCGCGTGATTTTCGACCGTTTCAGAGATCGCAACTCGTCCCATTCTGGAACCCTTCAACGGAGATCACTGGGGCCTTGGCACCTCCGATGCATACCCGTGTATGCGGGTGCACCCTTTCGATGATCTTGTTCCCGCTTAGGAAGATTAATGGCGAGGAGATATACGGGCGGTACCGATCTATCCGGAGGCATATTGAGCGGCAGTCGATGGAGTAGTTGACTATAAAAGGGCAGTTGGTTTCTATAGTAGTTGGGTTGTTACTCATCAGCAATAGCAAGATAATCGACAATCATGAGTACCTTTAAGACTCCGGCTTCTGAGCTTCAAGCGAGCGTCAAAAGGCATCCAGATCTGGCACTTTTCAAAATCCCAGAGCAGTCTCCCCAAGGCACAAAGTTCAAAGACGTTTCCTTTGCTCAGTTTGAGAGGGATGTCAAACAGACGGCAAAGTATTGGAAGGACAAGCTTTCTAGCCTAGGCGTTCGAGACAGGGCTGTTGTCGGTGTCTGGTGAGTCGGTGTGATCATGAAACTACATCATCAGCTGATTCCCCATTTAGGTTGAGGGGCTATGCCTACTCCGATACCGTCCATATCCAGGGTCTCAACTGGGCAGGATACATCCCTCAGCTGTTATCTCTGCGCATGACAGATCCTACTGTCATCTATGAGCTCCTGCAGAAGTCCAACGCTGTGGCTTTATTGCATGAGCCAGACAACACTTCTCTCTTGAAGGATAGCCCAGTGCCGACATTCCCAGCCGGCGCCATCCAATTCGACACGGATACAGAACAACTGCCTGTGACCCCTTGGCATCCCAGCAATGACGATGATGAGCTCTTCATTTATCACACGTCTGGCTCGATTTCAGGCATACCAAAGTTGGTACCTGCTACTGCACGATGGATGAACTACACCTTGGATATGTCAACATTCTTTGAGCAGAGGTCGAACAAGAAGAGGGAGAGGATGATTAGTGTCCACATGTAAGTCTTATTAGAGGGTCTCTCAGTTGCAGTATACTAATGCACTGGCAGGGGAAGCTTCTGCCACCTTGCTGGATCTGCCCTCAGCTGGATCGCAGCGAAAGAGGGCTCATGCATCATCATCCCGAGCACTCTTCCTGCTCCAGTCGCTGAAGTGCGCACAATGCTTGATGAGCATGGCTTGACATGTGTATGCATGTTCCCGCCTGCTCTATCTGCGTTGTTCAGTGAAGCTCGCAAAGATGCATCCCTCCTCGCTTCTCTCAAAAAGATTGACAACGCAGGCTCTGGTGGCTTGAGCCTCGACGTTGCAGATTTGGAGTGGGCACGGAAACAAGGAATTCCAATGTTCAATATCTTCGGTTCCACAGAAATGGGCATGGCTTTGATGACAGATGCTAGGAAGAACGACGACTACCTTGAGTGCACCCCTACTGCCAAAAACGAGTTTATCCCCATCGGAGAGAAGCTGGCGTCAGGTGAGCAGCTACTTGAGCTAGTTGTGCCACCAGAGGCGCCCAACTGCCCAGTCCCCAGCTTTAGATCTGCCGATGGCAAATTTCATTCAGGCGACTTGTTCGTTGAGGTCAAGCCTGGCAAGTATTTTTTCAGGGGACGCAACGACAACTGGATCAAGATGGAAGCCTCCCTGCGCTGCGATACCATGTCTATAGAATCTAATGTCATGGAGACCTGTGGCGAGGATCTTGTCAGCGCAGTGGTTGCTGTCGGTGTCGGACGCCCTTGTCCTACTATAATTGTTGAGCCAAAGGAAGAGTGTCTAACAAGCGCTAACGGTACTGATAATGGGGATTCGATGCAGCAGCTGAAGGAGGATATTCTGAAGAGGATCACTCCATTTCATAGGCGAAGGTATACGCATGAGCGAGTCGATCACACGCGATACATAGTTGTTGTTCCACAGGGGACTCTTCCCAGAACAGCGACAAAGGGAAATGTGCGAAGGCAGGAAGTTGAGAAGGGGTTTCAGACGGTGCTGGATGCTGTGTACGTGAAGTAGTTTTGATAGCGATAGGCACAGAACTATCAACAAGACTGAAGCTTCTGCACACTTGGGAGATGATGTCAGATTGTAAAAGCCAAACAAGGTGATCGAGCTATTTCAGCAGAGTCCCAAGTATCATGCAGCCAAGCCTTATATCCGAAATATTGAAGCGATCAGTTGTCGGACCAGGGTTGATCAGAAAAGCCACAAAGGCGGCCGATGCTCTGGACATAGCCACCAGTGGATTTGTTTTATTTGCGGCAGTGGGTCGGCTAGTGAAACCCGGTTTTACCTCTTCTTAAGAGGCTGCCTAAGCGCCTTAGCTCGTCGTATTGCGTATGCATTCAGCTCTGCCGAATCAAGGAAGAACATTTATCGCCGAAAGCTTACGTCGCCGTCATACAAATAGCTGAGTGCCATCATAGCAGAACAAGCGGGTACCAAGCTTGCCTCGCATTTCTGCCAGTGCCATTGGCTGTAGAGGTTCTAGACTGCTGAGACCCTGGTATATATGGTCGGATTCTATGTGCCGTACCACATCGGCAATAAGAAACTACGAGAATGAGGTAAAATCTGGAGCTCTAAGTGGCAGGGAGCAGGCACCAGAATTTTCTCCCACGAAAAAGGCGGAGAACAAACTCAATTTCATGATAAGAATTGTGTCGCTATTCGCTCTTGATGTCTCGCGAATCGCGGCTTACTATGAAGGCAATCTAGCTCGCCAACAAACTTGCATGGGTACAGTCAGCCAGCTTGGCATAATTCCCCAAATCGGAAGCAGCCGGTGATGAGGCAGAGCTTAAAATGCACAAGGATGGAGTCTTGTAAATGAATCTTGGAATTGTAAATTCTAGATGTAAGGTTGGAGTAAGATGACTACTAACCGGTTCGGGTGGAATAAACGCTCCTCTGTCATCATTTTAACGTTAAAGTTGCTGACTTGGCAAGTCAGATCATCATTGCATGGGTCTCTTAGTAGAATAGGTTGGGTGTATCGGAAATATTGGGGTCATCCTGTCTGTCGACTCCGCCACACAAAATGGGCCTTTTCTTTACCGGGCTTCGAGTCTACTTATGTTTCTCTGGCAGCTAATAATCATACATATCGCACTTGTCAGTCGTCCCGAACCAGAACAATTTCGGACTAATTCTATAATATTTGCATCTTGATTTACGTAACACACAACAACACGATGCCCGAGTCAAAAAGTCCGAATTATCTTGGTCCAATGGGCACTGATGCAAGCAAGGTAATTAAGATGCATTTATTTCAACTTGCCCGAGTCTAATACGTCCAGAGCCGACGGGAACGAAACAGAGAGGCACAACAACAATTTCGAAAACGAAGACAGGCTGCTGAAGCGGCGAGGGTGCAGAGACTTAAGCGACTCGAAGGCGTGGTTGAGAGAATGAGTACGGTGATTGTGGACTTTGCGGATAAGATGTTGCAAGAAGAGGTGTTGAAACAATATCCTGCCTTAGCGGCCGATGTGCAGGATGTTATCACACAGGTTCTTGTCTTGGCGAACGAAGCCGGAGATCTTGAAGAGACGAGGTCGAATGAGCGACATAAAGAGAAATCGCCTGATTATGCGGACGACGACTCGGATACACGACGATGTTCACAAGATTCAGCAAGTCCATCAGGGTCACAGAACTTACCAATCGGCATGCCATTTTCCTTCGACCAACAGGATATGTTCATAACAAGTTCCCCACCAGAGCACAGCCAACTCAAAGAGACACCTCAGATCGTTTATCCAGCAATACAAAACCAGCGATTCTACTCTCACTCGCCATATTTACCATCCTCATCCATCATGCACTCGCTAGGCTCTGGAATTTGGAGTACACCAAAGTCTATATCCCCAACAACCATTTCCACTCCCTTAATCCAGTCACGCTTCAATACCGGTTCAAGACATTCTGACCAAGCAGCCCTGGCTCATAGATTCCCCAGCCAGACAAACCTGCCGTATCCTTCCCCATACTACGATTCAATAAGCAAGACTTTATGATGCAATGACTACGAATCGCGATCGAATCGAATCCCTGAACCCTTTGCATTGAAGCTTGCTCTTCTGGTGGCTTAGATATCTGAAAAGCAGCCTGCGATGCCGACTTATGGTAGTGACGGATATTGGCGTTATCATAGGTTAGTGATACAGACGAAGCTAGTGCAGCAATTGGGCTAGAAACCTGGCAATGGCTTGCCGGATGGGGTACTCGGACTGAAAGTAAAGGCACCCATCTTAAGTTGACACTTGGTGGGGGGCCACCGAGTTGCGAGATAGGAGTCCAAAAGATATTAATACTAAACCATAAGGGGTAGGTTATGACTAGGAAATAAAGGCAACTACATTTGAGGATGGTCGTATGATGATTAAATGCCACGAAAGAAGCTTCTTAAGCAGAGCACTTGTATTGACGAACATATTTCAAAAATACTCCAGATACATGAATGCTATTCAACACCCCTTACTCTATTCCCATTCGTGGGGATGAGACTTAGGATATCATATCTCGCCAAGTTGGACGTTTCGAATTCTATAGTGGGCTGTTACGAGAGCAGGAGGGAGAGGAGACAGCCAAATACTGAAGGATGCAACTCGAAGTGAGCTATATAAGCGCTCGCTGTTCTCTATTTGCTACCGACAGCTGCATGCGTCACATCACGAGACTAGCTTCAGTTCCATTACCGAGCGGCTCATTAAACCTGGAAAGGATGATGAGGTAAACACTAGGATCTTGTCAGAGTATATTTCCTCGCAATTGATGTGTAAAAGATGCTGAGGATACATAAGCACTGCTGACAAGGGCTGCAGAGCTGTTATGACTCTTTTGGAAATGACGATGTATATAACAGAATGAAGAAGCCGCATCTCCTATATGACTATGTTCTGTAACCTTGACTTGACATTGCCATTGGGCTACTGGAATTACTAAGTGGACGATTGGAACATGACTCGAGAGGTCTTGACTATCAGGTAACCTCCTTTCGAGACAGTGTTCGTTCGTAAACACTCCAGTATCCCCATTCTGTCACATAAAGAAACAACATTCTGAAAAGTACACTTCCATTCTACGTCCAGTCATGAAACCTATCGCCCAGGAGCCAGAATGCTTTGAGGCTCATTGATTCTATGCCTAATCCTCCGGAGGAATCCGTTCCAGCTCTCATAACTTGGAACTATTCGGAGTGGCATCCTCTGAAAGTCGAAGTATTCCCTAGTTAAGAACTTAGTCGCCATCTTCAAATCATAGGGAAAGTCGAACCTCTTGTGAGCATGTAACCAGTAGAGTCCCATCTTTTGAAAATATTCGTTGGACAACTAAGGCTCTTCCATGAGCGGCCCAGGGACTTCCCATTTCTGAAACCATCCACTCATCTGCTTTGATCCGTAAAGGTTCATGAAAATAGATGCTGTGATCAAGACTGGTTACCATAGACGTCCGCGGGTGCTTAGCCCACTCTTCGACGGTAGACCCTAGACCTTCACTTTCACAGACCCTCTGAATCTGAGACCTCAATTCTGGCGATAGGGATGATACATCTTCAGGTGAGAATGGGAGCCGCCATAGACGGTGAAGGCGTGCTGCCGTGAGTATAAAGTAGCTGTCAGTCAAAAAGGCCAGGGCATGAAGATGAACGCTGGACGCACCAGTCTCGGGAATAACCCCGGGGAAGCGGATCCATTGACGGAAAATGGATCGATTCATCGACGGGTGATTAGAAGTAGATTTACTTATTTCGTCGATTGGGCGGCGCTGAAACGGTTCTGCCAGGGTCCATTCCGGCCGTTCCTCGCATGAATCGCCTGGGAGTTTCGGGATTTCGAAAGGGGCAATTGAGTGCTGTACAGTCCCCAAGCTTCTGCCATTTTGTCGAGTGAAGCTCACAGTGGTTACGAGAACGGCTTCATCCTGGTCGCGACCTTTAACCGTACGTGTGGCAAACGAATGACCTTGACGAATGCGCGTGACATGGAATGTCAGTCGTCTGTCAATAGACCCAGCGCGGAGAAAGGTGCTATGGCAAGAATGAATATGAAAGTCACTTGGTACAGTCTCACAAAAGACTGAGCCCGATGATAGCACCGCCGTAGACACCTCTTGCTGCAGGGGGCTGCCACTGCTCGTAGACATGGGTAAATACGTCCTGAACTGTTAGTATGGGTTCAAAGGGGCTTTTATGATTGTACTTACATCTTCCAGATTCTTGCACTCAATAAGTCCAAGAATATTAGATGCTGGGCCTGCCGTCTCAGGTGCGGAAAGGCAAGGGTTGGCCATGATTTATTAAATCACCTTGAAGCGAGGAACTGGAACTACAAACCAGAATTGGGACCTGACGCACTATAAGTACCGAGGCTCTACACTAACCCCCCCAACCCACATTGAACTAATACTAATCGAGAGTCAATGCTCCAAGGAAATCGCTTAAACACATATATGATCTTCGGTTTCTCAGACTTGTTGGCATTTTGGACTACTATCACTGAGCACTCCCACGAGGCAAGTCCTCATGCATATGAAGTTTGAGTCGTCCATCAGACTGAGGGTACTAAAGGATATTGCTAAAACGTATTGGTCGAGATATGTTTACTGTAGTTGTGCTATGGCTTAAACCTCGCTCAACACCTCAATCTTATTCGTACAGTAGGGATAGCCCTGTCCCAAGATTTCTCGATACTGCCCCAATACAGCTTTGGATGAGCTCTCATATGACTGACATGCCCACTGCTCTGGAAAATAACCCCGCCAGACGTATAACCCATTATTTTTGCTTCCGCCATTCCATTTTCTATATCCATCCAGGAAACAAGTCTGTCTTCTTTGCTGTAAAGGTAAAGATTCCGAACCACCTTGCTCTTGTATGTCTCATCAAGCATGATGCGTTCACTGATAGCGCCCAATGACTTCTTTCCTTGTATGAGATTAGATACATGTCCGGTAAAGATGAAAATGGCCCAGAATAACTGAATCAAAAAGAAGGGACACGGGAGCCATGCTCGAGTACCGAGAGCTAGTGCATAAGACCACTGGAAAAGGACCTTCGCATTGAAATCCGAGCCTCCTGCTGTTGAATCGTAGGCTGTCATGCGGTGCGGTAGAGGGCATCCATATTTCTGTTGATATGCATTCAGAGTTGCAGCATAGTTGATAGCACCAGTACCAGACATGACGTGAACCAGAACCGAATCGACGAAAACTTTCTCAATGTGACCAGAGAAAGCTGCCTCTATGACGGGTAACATATCCTTTGCCCTCTGTGCAGCATTCTGTCTCATGGCTAGAATCATGGGTGAAAGGACAATGATGATTTTGGCATGTTGGTAGAGTTGACGGTAGCCATAGAGGTATTTGAGTACATGTTTTAAGGATCCATCTCCCCAGCCGTAGATGATCACAACGCGTGGATGTCCGAGATACAGTGCATGTGCTGACTCCTCAGCGTCTTGTACAAAGACTTGTGAGGATAGTCTGGTAATGCTAGGGAGGGTATCAGGCATGTTCTGGCACGCCACTGTTAGATAGTAGAATTATAAGACGCAGCGCTGACGGCAGATAGCCAAGGGATACTGGACTCCATTAAGAGTTACCTGCGACTGACATAGGTAGACATCGAGGCGGCAATGAACCTCGGTAAGTCATACGTAAGCGATTATTCAGGTATACAAAAACACAAAGTGATCAGCGCCACGGTGTGAAAGTCCCATGATAGCTTGCAGTCATCGCACTAACTCGCCCTGGTGAGGTAATTTCTGTCCCTTGTTGATCCAGGTTAGTTATCATGCAGGAGGGCCCAATTAGTAAAACTAGACCATGCTAATTAAAGTTCAAGCCCCAACTGAAGACCTAAAAAGCAATCCATGACCGAGTGGCCCCCAGCTGCCCGGGTACCGGCACTAAACGTAGCGGCTGATCGTTTGTCTCCAGAACAACTCTAAATGTCGGAATGGTATCAGTAGTCGATAACAGAGTCTTTACCACGCCTCGTATGCACTCGTCTGTTTGATAAATACACACCAGATGTAGCTGGCATATCTTCTATAGATTTATATTAACATGATTAGCGGCAGCGGCTTATGTGAACACGTCAGAATAGGTGTTCGTGCGTCATATGCTTCATCTCCGTAAACCAGAAAAGGAATCCAATGGGTAGTAGAGAAGAGGAGGCTTTGAACCACCCATCCTATGTTCTTATGAAAAGGACCGCACCCTTGAAATAATTTTATTGTAATCTTTTTTGAGCTACCTATTAATCAACATGCCTATCCAAACAAGGTGGTCTACTCCGACCCCTCAAATCTCTCTGCCTAGCTGGGTCTTTTGGGAATGGACAGGTTGGCCAATCCAATAAAATATCGCCTTCGTGGATGCCTCCGATCCAAAGAATACCCTCACAATTTCTGAATTTGAGTTGTATTCAAAGAGGCTGGCATTAGGTCTCCGCCGCCTAGGTGTCAAGCCGGGAGATCGAGTCTTGGTATTCTGCGAGAATGGCATATTCGTGCCATGCTTCTTCTTCGGCATCATTATGGCAGGTGCCATCTGTAAGGGTGCCGCTTCGTCGAGCACTTCTTTGGAGGTTAGCTAACAATTAAGGGATAGTGGAGCAAAGGTTCTCATCGCCAGTAGCAGCCTCATGAGCATCGCCGCTGAATCCGCAAACAACGTCGGCCTGGCAAGCGACCACATCTTCCACCACGATGTTCGAGGCCCGGACAACGAAAGTATGTCTCATCACGACGTGCGCTCGTGGACCGAACTTCTTGGCTCGGGCCTTATCGTGGTCTCGCCTTGTGTTTTCTCCCACTCAACCATGCCACAGCACAAACAACATTCATGGCGAATTGCCCCAAGATAGGCGCCGAGACTTAGATCATAAGGCAATTTAATTTGAATGACACGATAAGCCATATCGAGAACTAAGAGACCACCGAATTGATGACTGCTCCTCCGATCATCTCAATGCTCGTGGCGAACTCGGCCTTGGTTGGTGATAGCCTCAAAAGCATCAGAAACATTATCTGTGGGACAGCACCACTTGCTTTGTCGCTAGAAGAAAGAGCAAACGCGCTATTCAAGGACGAACGCGTGGTTGTTCGTCAAGATTGGGGCATGACAGAGTTGACTTGCATGGGTACCATGAACGATCCTCGTCTAGCTGATTCACCGGGCTCTGTTGATGAGACAGTACCAAATTCACCCATCAAACTGATGAATGGGATGACTGGGATTACGGTGGCCAACATACAGGGCGAGCTTTGGTTCACCAGTCCAACACTCATGGCGGATACTGGAAGAACGCCGAGGCAACAAAAGAGATCATTGTTGACCAGGATGGTTCACGATGGTTAAATACGGGGGACATCGCGTATGTAGCAGAGCTTGAGGCAATTCTTGCTACTCATCCTGATATCATCAACAGCAGTGTTGTTGGTGTTGATATCGGCGGAAGTGAACTCCCCAGAGCATACATTGTGGGACGCCCTGGCACAGGTGTTACGACTCGAGAGATCAGGGGCTGGATGGAGAGCAAAGTCGCACGCTACGAGCGTCTTGATGTTGGCATAGTGTTTGTCGATGCCATACCCTGAACCCAGGTCCGTATCATGAATCGAATCATAAGTGGCATCAAACTAACCAACTATTGCTGTCTGTAGTCAGGGAAGATCTTGCGCCGAGTCCTACGCGATCGTGCTAAAGAAGAGACAAATGGGCTCATCTCAGTGAAGGCTAAGCTGGCATAATACTTTTTTTTCCCACATGTGATAAGAGGCAGGTAAAACATCTGAGATAGAATAGTAAATTGACTGCGTACACTCAAAACTGTCCACTTTCTCCCCTCCCTAGAGTTTGGTCACTCTGCGTATCGTAGACAACTCTTGACGAAGGACCAAATCAGATGGAATCTCTTCACCGCCGCCACCTATTACCTAGATGGAAGATCATCTAGCCGCTTGAGGCCTGATGTGAGTCTTGAACTTACAAAAGGACGGAGGTCTCGACTGATCTGTTCGATCGTCGCCCCTTTCCCCCCGCCCTCTGATATCCCGCACCCCCAAATATCTGCTGCGCCTCCCTCGACGCCAGCTAAAGCATCTGGCCCTGAATCTTAAGCAAGGCTATCTGACTCGCAATATCAGGACTTTGCCAGCCTAGTGGCGAAACGTTAACTCGATGTACAACCTGTTCCAACCAGGCCCAATGTGCCTCAAGGCGATGGGCGATCTCTACCAATTTCCTGCAGATAACATGGTTGTCCATCGGGGCTTTCCAAAGGTTTCTCGTCTCGTTGCGTACTGGAAAGATAGCACGAGACAAGTTCTGCTCTTGCGGTTGCAGCTCACAGCAAGGATAAAACGCTCGCGATTGAAGTTCATCATCAGTACCTCAAAACCCTTATTCTCCTCTCCGATAAGGTTCTCCACCGGCACTTTGACATGACCCAGCTCAACGAGAGATGCGCCAGCGGTGCTATGGCCACTATTGATAAGCTTCTCATAATGGATATCAGTGGAGCTCATGGGGATCACCAGAACTGAAATGTCGCCTTTGCCTGGGCCCCTGGTACGAATGGCCGCCGTCATATGCGATGCGGAGGGGGCGCCGGTGATCCATTTCTTGACGCCAGATACAGTGGGATGCAAATAGTATTCGTAGGTGTGTAGATAGATTTGTTGCTCGGAAGCTTGTCAGGTTCTCAATACCCTATATTGCACTGAGATCAGCGGGATAATCTAGTCTCGAGTACATAAGCTAAGTTAAGCTACTAACTAGCGCAGCTGACACAACTTACACACCTGCGAATACTTTTTGCATCCCACTGTACGGTGTAAAAAGAGCCGTCCGTGCTCTTATCCGCCGTAGTCTGTATACGAGCGACAGCAGACCCTGTTATTGGCTCTGTAATACCGAGACAGAAGCTAGTTTGGTTCGTAAATAACCCCGGAAGCCATCGTTGCTTCTGGGCTGATGTCCCGTAGTGTATAATTGTGGGAGCCCCCACAGCGGAAGCGCCAGCCAGCCCAATACCTACACCCCCTCAATACGGGCAATCTCGTCAGCAATGATGAGGGTGTGGAACGCACCAGGATTTGATCGCGGCATCTCAATTAGTGCCTGAGCGTCGGCCGGCCGAAACTCAGACGGCACGTCACCGAAAGGAATACAAGATTGCGCAAAGGCTGCAGCGTCTCCAGCTGGCACAATGCCTGATTGCTCCCAACCAAGTGCATATGGCAGCGCGTATATCGTCACGAAGCTAACGGTGGGACTCATCGTAGTAGGGCGATGAGTGACTTCGATACCCCGCTGGTTCGCTCCAGGGAACGTTTTCGTCAAGTTCAAGCTTGCGGTCGCTAGTCATTGCGATTGATGTATCAAGTACAAATGTTGAAAGTAATATGCGATGTTTTGAGGCAATAAAGGCGAGATGGCGAAGCATGCTACTCAAAGCGAGGCTTTTATAGCAACTTACACCACTTGATTGGCCAGACATGATCCCTGTCCAATTTCAACGCCCGATTGTATTCACGCCATCTTACGTGGTGATTGGGCTTAGTCTGTTGGCTCAAGTAGAAAAGCCACTTCGAATGTTCTAGTTTACTCACTTATCTTTAGGTTCTTTTGTCTTATCCTTGACGGAAGGTGACAGTAAACTCTATACTGCAGGAGCTTTTCCAGGAAGTTGCTGTTCAGTGTATTAAGCTGAACTGATTGTATCCAAATTACGTACCAGGCTGTCGTTACTGTGTACGTCTCCCCAATCTTATGACCCTTGCTCATATTTCCTAAAACTTGGACTCACTGTGCTCTCATCCACATCATGTCAGTCGTACAGCCTACAAGGCGTGATCTCAACCCTCGCCTCGAGGTTCTTGTCGCCGAGGCGAAACAGAACTCACCCTTTTCTGGCAAGCTCTATAGTGAAATGGTGACCGATGGTCAAATTGCCCTCACCGAGCTGCCGTTGGTGGATCATTCCAAGTATTCAGCATCCTATCATGATTCCGAACGTTCGGTCATGACCTCTTGCCAAATCGATGGCATTCTAATGAAAACTGGCGGTAAGATTTTCTATCTATTACTCATTTCTTTACGACGTCACTGACTGACTGTAACGTGCAGGCACCACTGGTATTCCAAAGTTCACGAGTTACTCTTAGATAGAGCTGCTTCGGACTGCGTCCTTACTAGCAGACAGACTTCTCCATACAGGCCTGCGCGCTGGGGACAGAGTTGCCAATCTCTTCTTCGCTGGTGACCTCTATGGGTCCTTTCTCTTGCGCATCCTGAGCATCATATCTCTTCCGATACCTGCTATTCAGATACCAATTGGAGGCTTGATGGCACCGGATATGACTGCACATCTTCTGCGAACATGTCGCGCAACAGCAGTACTATTAACCATTACGTCTTTAGTACGGCTGGCCGCTTATTGTCGCCCTCGACAGGAGAGGTTCTTGGCTGTAATAGCTGTAATGTTTGATGGTGAGCCAATTTTCGACGATCAAGTCGCTGCCGTGGCCTATCTCTTCCCAAACGCGACTATACGCAGCTGTATATATGGCTCAATCGATGCCGGTGTCATAGCCGTTTCTGCTGGAAGCCCTGACCCAGCCGAGCATATTGGACTTTCCGCCGCAATGATTGTTGAGATCCTCGTCGACCAAGATGGGAACCTCGTTCCGACCGAAGAAATAACCGTCCCCGGAACACTTGTCGTAACCAATTTGATCCGAGACCTATCACCCGTCATTCGTTATCCAACGGGAGATAAGGCAGAGCGGGTTGACAAGTTAGCTGGAATCTTTCGCCTTCTTGGGCACAGTAACTATGCTGTTCGCGTAGGTCCTGTTTCTCTAGATATTTCCCACCTACGTCAGCTAGCTAGATCCATCTTAAAGACGGTGGCTATCGAAGCTTTTCAGGTGGTAATCACTCGTGAAGAAGCCAAAGATGCCATTGAGATTGCATTCAACACATCAGAAGCGCCCCTGGCAGGTGCGCGAGATGCCCTCGTTGAGCTTTTAAGCCAGCAGAGACCTATGTTCAAACAGCATGTTGAGCTAGGGTTGCCCCTGCCAAGGTTATTTTCAGATCCATTTGCGATATAAAGACAAACCCACGGAGCGGTAAACTGCCTGAGATTGTTGATATGAGACTGATCACTGCGTAAGCTTCCTATATACTCTGGTGGTTATTGTGTATAGAGCTTATGAATGATAATTTTGCAATTCTAATACAGTACGTTGCCTCTGCTGGTCATGCCTATGCCTGAATTACGTAACCCCCATGAATTAAAAGAAGACCCACGAGCCCAGAATACAAATCTGCGTCTTCTGTCAGTCATTTTTTTTGGCGACGGAGAGGAGTCCAGCGCTGGCGCGATATCAACACACCGCGAGGAAGGGTGACATCCTTGCTCCAGAATACAGTGGGGGGCAATAAGTATGAATACCCTTTGATGTACTGACACACGCCTCTTAGCCTAAAACGAGCTATGTTGACCCCTAATCCTGGTTAGAGGTGTTTTCTAACCAATTAGTATAAAAGATAGCTATATATAAGGTTAATATGCACACTCCAACTGCTAAAATGGGCTAGCGGCAGAAAAACAAAACACGCCCGGTATTCATACTTATTGCCTCCTACTGTATGTCTTGAAGTCGCTAGCTCTAGCCCGCACTGACAGTTAAAACCCTCCGGCCCGCCCCCCCTCTTAGAGAAGCGCCGGCAGGTATAAGCTATCTCCGGAACCATTCACTCTAGTCCGTTGGGCACTTTTAGAGTAGTGTTGAGGCCCAAACTAATCGTTGAGGCATGAAGAAGGGCAGGGTATGGCCACAGCTTCGTGTCCTGGGATATATAAGTACGTAGAGATCGAGGGGGTCTTCGGATAATACAAATCGATTCTTGTTGCAAAATATGGCCACTCAACCGCTTGCTCTATCTTTTTATTAGTCGCTACTCTTTCAGCCCAACATGCTAGAGACTGTGCTCTCAACAGCCTCGCCGATGACTATCGGCCTGGCAGTATTGCTGTTGAGTGCGCTCTTCAAACTCTACCAAATCATATACCGGGCCAAGCTACACCCTCTCTCTAGGATTCCTGGTCCCCGTTTTCCAACTGTGTCATCCATTTGGATACGTTGGCAAAGATGGCACGGCCGCCTTTCCTTCAAGGCTGATCATCTTTTGTCAAAGCATGGGCCGATAGTTCGTATTGCACCGAACATGGTGCTCATCAACGACGTGGAGTCTGTGCAGACACTGTTCTCAAGACTAGACCTCGATACTGCACCGAAATCTATCCGAGCTTTACGCATCGGTGGTCATGACTGGACGGTTACATATCCAGCAAATCCTGTCGCCCGTCCACGTCGTCGCCCAGTTATGGTTGCCACAACCACCAAGGCGATGCGGTATTGGCATCCAATGTTTGAGAAGAACATAGCGCAGATGGTTGAAGATCTGAGTGAATCGCGAGGCAGTAACTCGGAAGACATCGTCCATCATTTACGCATCGCTACGCTATTAAACTCTCAGCTTGTAATGGCCGGCCCCCACTCGAACTTGGAGCCGGGAGACTTCCCCCATGTCGTAGGCGAGTACAACTTCCTTGTTGTCTGGCGCCTCTGTCTTCCCGAATGGCTATTTTCATGGCTGAAGTCGAGCCCTTTCACACATGCTGGCTTTCGAATTCGATCCAGTGACCGCTTATTCGAACTGGGCGAGAAGATAGTCGAAGAAGCGGAAAGTTGGCCGGGAAGTGATGATGTGTCTACAGTATATGAAATGCTCGCAGACAACATGGTAAACCAGCAGTCCGGACGTAACAAGACTGAGATTAGTGCTGAGATGGCTGGCCAGATCCTCGCTGCGACCGAGACGACCTCTTCAGCTCTCGCATTCATCTTTTACTACTTGGCCAGCACACCCAGCTTAGTAGAGGCTCTATATGCGGAGCTCCAGTCGGTAGAGGGTTTCAACGGTCTAGAAAACTTGAAACTACTCAATGCGTGTATCACAGAGGGCCTTCGGTTTCGCCCGCCAGTTGCCCTGACGGGCAGCCGCGTCGTACCACCAGGAGGTTTAAACATTTTGGGCTACTACCTACCAGCTGGAACAGTCGTGACAACTCAATCACTCTCACTTAGTCGACAGAGGCCAGATCTGTTCCCCAACTACGATGAGTTTGACCCATTGCGCTGGCTAGACACCGATACAGCAGTAGTCACTGAGCGTCGACGTTACCTTGCACCGTTTGGCTTGGGTGCTCGTCGCTGTCCCGGCGGGAACATGGCATCTTACCAAATGCGTATGATCTTGGCAGCTGTCGTTCGCAGGTTCCATCTTTCAGTCGCACCTGAGACAACTCCGTTGTCAATGGCGCCATTTGAAGCGAATGGGTTTCGTTCGCGCCTTGACGCGTGCAACTTGATCTTTATTCCACGGGATCTAGACCCGCAGCCTGGACCTAGGGGATGTGAATGCGGACCCAAGTGTGATTGCATCGAGTGTCATTGCGTTCATTACGAGGAGCATTAGCGGAATACCATACAAGTATTTACGAAGAACGGTCTATACGTTACCGAGTATGAATTTTGCAAGCCCATGGGTTCTTGGTACAACCTGTCGTTTTTCTACCACGATGTCAATGTAGCACATGATTGTAAATGTCTGGGTTCAGCCCTGTAGGTACTATTCTAGACTAATAGATAGTTTTCAATTACATAACAAATCGTGAATGCCGTTACTTTACACCAGGGAGCGAATCAATGCATTCATTAATCCTTGACCATACTAAGAATTTGTTTCCATTAGAGTCTTGTCGTATGTATAAGCGAGCTTCTAATGTGCACTTCCTAATCAGGTTTGCAGGCCTTATATACTATCCAGGAGGCTTGTAGTCAATATTGTCATAGTGGGTTGCATGGAGTCCTCCGATCCCAATCTCCAAAGGCATAGCTATCTGCCATACTAATTATACAATACCTACAGCAGGAATTTTATATTGATACTTGAACTTAGGTATATCCAGTACATAATCAGATTGAAGATTTAAAATGGAGAAAACATCAGTAATAGAAGTGATAATATTGCTTTAATTTCTAAAAGAGCGATGCTTAGGGAGCATTCTAATTATTAAATATTACTGGAATGGATCCTTCTGAGGAGATATACCGTTCTCTCTATAGCTATTACACTTTTAGAATAAAGCAACATACAGACGATAGGGTACGTTTCCGGCCTGTTAAGGACACACCACATAACCCTGCCAAGACAGTCATGGCAGATGAGCTTCGTATTCACAATAAATAAGATCTATCTAATAAGATTTATATTCCAAGTCTCATATTGCTCCCAAGTCAACGGAGCCCAGGTCTCCATATTCTTCGACGCTCAGTAACAAAAAAAACACTCTCCTAGCATCAATCTTAAAGCCATATTTTGACGTGGGAAAGCGTACATAACACCTATACAGCTATTTCTGACATCTCGAAAAAGAACTACATTCGCCATGAGCCAGAGTATCGAACATAGAACACCATGACTCTTCAGCCATCCTAGTTATTAGTGCATAATCACGAACATTCTCAACAGACATAAAACATAACACAGGGAAAACCCTCGGCTCTCAACCATTTGCCTGTTCGTCTGGCTTCTCGTGATCAACAACCACCACATTACACTTAACCCCGGACTATAAGCAAGATCCTCAGGATGAAAGCGAGCCACTCAGCTTCCAGTAAACAGCATAATTAAATCCCTGAGCATCATAGAAGGGGCCCAACTCGACAGCCTTTCCACCAGAAGTAGCTCCAAATGTCAGACCAGTGTTACCCCTTCGCTTGATACTTGCCAGGTCAATCGTAGGGTTGCCGCTTAGGGAAGAATCGCCATAATTACCGGCCAGAATGACTGGACCAAAAGCAATCGCACCCAAAGTCTGGTCGTCGTTGGCGGCAACAGTGTGCAGGCTCATGGGGAGTTGGACTGTGACAGTATCTCCAGACTTCCACTGTCTCTTGATCAGAGCGTACTTGCCGGACTGGATGGTCACATTCGCAGCTTGGCCGTTGACCTTGATGGAGGCTTTGGAGGTCCAAGATGGGATGCGGACTGCAAGAGTCCATTCACTACTATCTCCAGAGATCTTGAATGTTGATGTATCGCTTCCAGGGAAGTCGGTCGTCTGACTGACAGAAACCTCCTTCTGAGACCAGTTGAGCTTCGAAGGGGTGAAGAGGTTCACGTAGAGCGTATCAGAAGTGTGAAAGTAGATCGAGTCCATGAGCTTGGTGTTGGTCTCGACTCCTGTACCTTGACAGCACCAGAAAGAGTTATAGTCAGTGCTCCACGTACCGCCACCCCAAGCAGGACCAACTCCGCGACGGCCACCTGCCTTGAGAGGTGTAAAGTATGTAACATGTCCATGATCGCTGCTAGGATCCTGCTGACCAAGCAGGTGGTTCAACAGGGCCTTCTCGTAGAAGTCAAAGTATGAAGCGTCAGTTGGGTTCAACGCCCAAAGCTCACGGGTGAGTTTCAGCATGTTGTAGCTGTTGCAGGCCTCGCAAGTATCGTCGGTGAGGAACCCAGCAATAGCATCGGGGCCACGGAAGTGCTCGGCTTGACTGTTTCCACCGATCGCGTAGGTGTGCTTGTTGACGACAATGTTCCATGCGTTGCGGCCAATTTCGAGGTACTTCTTATCACCGCCGACCTTGTACTCGCGTAGAGCACCGATCCACTTGGGAAGTTGAGTATTGGCATGCAGGCCAGAGAGTTTGTCAACGTTTTGCTGCAGAGGATCGAAGATGACAGCATGGTCAAAGCGCTGAGCCACTTTAAGCCACTTCGAGTCTTTGGTGTAGAACGCGATATCGGCGAGGACTTCGTTCATTCCACCGAACTCAGTCTGTAGCATGCTCTGCATCTGGTTGTAGCTGAGCTTCGAGGTTCGCGTATCAACCCAGCTAGCGAGTGAAAGCATGGTGTCTTTGGCGATCTGATCACCAAGACGACGATAAACGTCCAGAAGTCCAGCAAGGGTCTTGTGGATAGCGTAGTAGGGAACATTTCCGTTATCCAGAGTCCTATTTGCAGTTTAGACTTGTGGCTGAGAAAGAGCTTATATCAACATAGGGAACTTACCGATCTTCGACCTTCGTTATATCAGACTCGGGAAAGCCAGAGAGATATCCCTTGGTGAAGCCAGCCTTTGCGTTATTGGCTTGGCATTTTGCGAGCTCCTGGACAAAGTATGTAGCTCGAGAGCCACATTCCTTGACTCCGGCGGAAGCGTAGCACTGCGCCCAGGCTGAGAGGAAATGACCTTGGACGTGGCTTCGAAAGGGAAAGTCGGGTGCATCCCAGCCGCCGTTTGTCTGTGCGCCCTTGGTATCGACGCCGTGATTCTTGCGGAACACATAGAGTAGGCGATCGGGGTCAACCGAGAGCAGATAGTTTAATGTTCGGTTCTGATTGTCCATCCATCGACTATCGGTCAGAGAGACCTCAGTCAAGTCAAATGCATCAGCAACGTCGTTGACGGCTTGACCGTAGGCAGGAAGAATTAGGGACGCAAAGCCCATAAAGAGGGCGGAGGCTTTGACCACGACCATGATGAAACTGGTTTTCGTTGATCGGTTGGCTTAAGGAAGCAGAAGTTACGCCGCATCAGCAGCTGTTTATATATCCATGACATCGATATCCATAAAAACTCTGAGTCTTAGAACTTCTTTCCCCATATCAACAGTTCAATTTTGGATGCGCTCTCACATTCATTGGAGCGCCAAGTTTGACGTTACATCTACAGATCCGGGGGAACTTCCATACGACATTTAGCCGGTGCTTTGACTGATGATCGTGTTCCACAAATGAGAAACACGAGAAACCTGCCGGTGATCAACTGGACGAAGTACGCGCACCAATGCTGCTCTAAATAAAGTGATCAACATGAAGCAACCCAAATCGTAAAATCTGGGGAACATACGATGTCTTGAACGAAATGGCGCGCCAATCCTTCATGATCCGGTTCGCAAGCTGGATGCTTATTGGTGATGGTACAGAGCTTAGACATTATGCTTAGTTTAGACTATCGCGCCAATATAGGCCGAATGCGAGATGAATCTTTTCTATGTTAAGAACTGCAGATGCGGAGAAGGGAGATCCGATCTATATGGGGAAGGTCAGTAAATAATGCCATGATGCTCGTGATGGGTTTGCGTTGCACCCCGGTGGGAGGGTCCGTAAAGTCCGGTGGGAAGCGGCTCGATCCCGGTGGATATGCCGAGAGGCCCAGGCCAAGTATTTCATCAGAGACACTAGCATTAAAGAAATAAGAGAACCAATTACAGAATGTTCGAGTTATCCATGTCTACTTTGAAAGCAACTCTAGCCGGCAGATTAAACAGTTGTAACACCGTTACTGGGGTTGCATCTTGACTGTCCAGGCGTCATCCTTACTACCCATGTCATTAGATGCGGAGTCTTCCACCACAGCCTCCACCACTGTTGAGTCTCCGAATTTCGCGTTGATCTCTTCAAGCTCCAAGCCCTTGGTTTCCACGAAAGTGAAATAAGCAATGATAAGAAAGACGAAGTCCCATGAAGCATTGATGAAGTAGAACTTCCAACCCAGATCAGCCATTGCATAAGCCATAGCAAAGGAAGCAAGAAGACTACATTACATTGTTAGTAAAAGTTGAAAAACAAGAAACAGATCTGTCATACCCAGCACTGGAGTCAAGCATCCGGAAGATGGCGATGCCTGTAGCACGTAGTTTAAATGGTGAGACCTCGGTTGGATATAAGCTTGTCATTGGCGTGATCGAAAAAGCATAAAAGCCCTGGAAGAGGAAAATAACGGCAATGGTTCCATATATCGCCGAGTTATTGGTGCTCTCACCGAAACCTAAGGACTTTCGGTTAGCAAACAGCAATAGGCTACACCAAGACTGGAACCTACGCTTGATGAGACCACCGATGAGCAAGAGGGTAACGACCATGCCGCCAACACCGATGAAGGTCTGTAATCTGCGCCCGAGAATATCGAGCATGAAGCTACCGAGGACGGCCACAGCGAACGACCAGCAGTTAATGATGACTTGGATCTGTGTTTGAGTTGTCGTGTTGGTTATGCCAGCTTGGTTGAGAATCTTGGTGAGGTAGAAGCTGCAATTGTCAGATTGATAGACCATCCACTGTTGTAATGGTATGACTCACGATATGATAAAGTTGCCAAAAAGGTTGATCATGGGTCCAAAGCTGCATAGAATGGCCAGTCTGCGGCTACTGGGCCCACTAGAAATCATCTCCCTCCAAGGGTTGCGAGGATATTCTTGAGCTTCGCGCAAGATTGTGCTCCTGATTTCTTCCAGCTGCTCACTTCCCTTTTGAAGGTCAGTTTTGTCCTTTCCTTGCATTATGACGAGAACTTCGAGAGCTTCTTCATTCCGATCCTTTGAGATCAACCATCGTGGAGATTCCGGCACGAAGGGAACAATCATGGCAGCCAACAAGCTGGGAACAAACTGGAGGAGAGAAGGCAATCGCCAAGCCCATGTGCTCTGTATGTTTTGACTTCCGTAGTTGATGATTGCCGAGGCCAGACTACCGACGTAGAAGCAGGAGAAGAACAACCCTAGAACACGGGCTCGTCGACGTGGAGGGAGCAACTCGCCAAGAAGAGTTGGTGCTGCGCCGTTGCTGATAGCAGAGCCAACGCCAACAAGGAAACGGGCGACCACGAACATGGGTATGTTTTGAGCAGCGGCCTGTAAGATGATACCGATTGTCGTTACGATTGATGCAATGTAGATTGCACGTCGACGACCGAAGTGATCGGGGATAGGACCCATAAGAAAAGCACCGAAGATGCTACCCATCCAATTGGCCGCATTGTTGAGACCTTCAGTGGCGGTTGTCAAGTGGAAGTATTCGGAGTAGGACGGCAGGATCAATAGCCCATTCATGACGGATGAATCGTAACCCAGTGTCTTTATCTTGTTAGCTGACTCTGCAATGAAGTGGGTCCGTACTAACAGCCGAGTTTACGATGGTTACTGCCAGAAGAAGAGGCAGGAGGATCTTGTGATCTGCAGGCACAAGCCTCGAGACATGTTTTCGTTCAAATGCCATAGTTAAGATGGTAGACGTTGAATGATGAGCCGAACCAGGAGTTGGGCTCTTCTTCATGGCCGGTTACAGGGTGCATCTTATATCTTGGAACAAAAATGTTTATTATCATTGGCTTATCAAGTCTAGGGAAGACAGAACCCAGGGAATTGGTCTTATCAGGCCCGCAACTCCCCGCATCGGATCTAGATCCTGGGGAGATAACGATTTGATTGAGTTCTGACCAATAGCTTCACGATCTGAGCCGAAGTCGGTCGAGCTCGGCCGAGCTCACCCGCTAGTAACTTCGTCGCTAGTCAAGGGAGGAAAGGCGAGACATGATATTGAACTAAGAGATAAAAGGATAGGATATCACCGAACCGTGAATTTTAACCTCTTTCAACCACTAATCCTCTCGAAATGCCTGGCCCTATCCGACAATGGCCTGCGTGGCCCGAGTACATCGGTGAGAATGCAGCGTCCTCCAAAGACCCTGAGTTCTTGCAGGTCAAGAAAGCGATTATCTGCGAGTATGGCGCTGAAGCGCTTCGTCGAAGCTGGATAAAGGTCTGCAAAGAACTCGAAAGCATCACTGATGAGATTATCGAGAAGGGAAGCACCATTATCCCCGTCTTCGACACTCTAGAAGTTATCGATAAAGGCTTCTCACCAGAGCAACAGGCTGGGATCAAGAAAATCGGCTCGTTCGTCTGTCGCAACACTATCTCCAAGGAAGACGCGACAGCACTTTATTCAGACCTCAGGACGTATGTCGCGGATAACAAAAGCTCCATCCAAGCATGGCCCAAGGAGAGTCCATCAATGATGGTCTTGTACAACTCACCAACACAAAACACCCTTCGTTCTCATCCAAATCACCTGAAGCTGCAGCGAAAGCTGAACGAGATTTGGAAATACTCTGCAGAAGATACCTCACCCGATCCTCTTATTTATCTTGATGGCATTCGCGATCGTGCTCCAGGCCAGCCATTCCTTGGGTTAGGCCCTCATATTGATGCTGGAAGTTTGTGTCGCTGGGCTGATCCAACGTACCGGAAAGTCTACGATGAGATCTTTTCCGGTAGGCCAGAATATCATGATGCTTATGATCTCGATGCGAGAAAGAATGCGAACCAAGAGCTTTACAAGGGCCCTGCTCATTCTTCGGTTCTGCGAACGTTCCAAGGATGGACTGCGTTGACGCCAACGGCGCCAAGAGAGGGGACCATTATGGTATACCCCAATGTCAAGACTGTTATCGCATACCTCCTTCTGCGACCCTTCTTCTGTCCGCCAAAGGATCCTGATTATATAATGAACGCTGAGAAGTGGACGTTTGACGACTCCACCGGTTGGTTCCCAGGGACTATGAAGCCAGAAAGTCAACGCCTGAGCCGGTTTTCTCATCCTCATCTGAGGCTCGAAGAATGCCTTATTCATATGCCAGAGGTACAGCCAGGCGATACAGTCTGGTGGCATTGCGATGTAAGTGATTTCCATTCACATTGTTTTCGTGCAATTTTTTGACAGAAGTAACTTCAAGGTTTGCCATGCTGTTGATACCGAGCATCTTGGAAAGAACAACGCGTCGGTGGCCTTCATCGCTGCGTGCCCTACAACACCAGCGAATGAAGCCTACGTTAGAGACCAGCTACTTGCTACACTAGAAGGACGACCTTCTGCTGATTACGCAGATGGGAATGAGCTGGACGAGAGGACACTGAAGGGATATGTGGGCCTGGATGGTCTAGATGCTGAAGCACGCAGGGCTTTCGGATTCCACCTACTGTAAATACACAGTCTAGTGACAAAATAAGCTGGTCAAAGGACAGGCTAAGATCATCATAAGCTACCCTAAACTCCCCTAAAATACTTTAACATTGTCTTGGTCCAACTCTCTCCTGTAAAAATTTTTCCTTGGCACCCGCTGTTAGCGTTCTGCTAGGGCAGATAATTTTTACAGGCCAA
>JAHARR010000166.1:0-58633 GCA_019191175.1 Fusarium veterinarium | reverse complement strand
AAGGAAGCGACGCCCGGGTCGGACGGCCACCGAGACGGGCAAGTCGACTCTGATAATACGCCAAAGACCAGCCGCCACATCCGAGATATGGGGAAGAACAAGAGCCCGTCAACAAGAAGGCGCTATTCTGTGATATCGAGAGGGTTTGAAGCTCAAGAGTCAAAGATCGCCTCTCTGAGCACCAGAATAGCCAGTCTGGAGGAGGAAGTTGGCCGGTTGAGCAGAGGCAAGAAGAGGAAGGCGATACCGAATCCCAACAAAAGATTCATGACATTAGCAGAAGCTCTGGTAACTGGTGAGACTATTTCCGAGGCAAACGAAGCAATTGAAGAGGCGGATGCTGTTGAGGATGTGATCGAGGTGGGAGGGATGGAAGAAGTTGAGAGTTCAAATTCGGAGGAGGAAGAATTAGGTGTGGTACGCACACGCGCAGGGCGTGAAGTCAAAATACCGCGAAAATATTAAAATCTACTTTATTCTAAAACTAAATTCGAAAATCATTTCACGGGTTTTATTTTTGGTGAATTTTCAACATATGGTTGAAAAATAGCATTTTGTATGGGGGAATTTTTTTTTTGCTGTACGGTAGGTGGGTACGTACGGCAGGTGGGTACTGCATGGTACACGCATATCCGCATGCATTGCGCTATGGTAAGCTCTGCGTCTTGTAACGGCCAATCGTTATAGATGTCCTGGTGTGAGGGACATCTACACCCTTTATAGATCTTGCCCGAGGCTACGCGGGTGTCTGTTGCCATTGAAGTTGGTGGGGATGGCCCCGCTTCCCCAGGGTCGTGTGGCCATGGATTGTCGTTATTCGCCATACTTTCTAGCCATTCATCTGCTTCTTGCATAGTCAAGCCCTCAATTCCTTCCATAGGATACGAGAACGATTCAACTTGGTCGTCGCTCGTGTCTCGAGCAGGAAGGTGAGTTTCCTCTATATTTTCGAGCTGCGGATCGACTACTATCTCGTTTTGTTTGGGTGAATCTTGCTGTACTGGTGGCGTCTCCCACACTTCCACAGTTGAGAGAGCTGCGGGGGTTTGCATCGTGTGTGCTTCGTCGGCCGTTTCCTCGATCATAGGTGTGCTGGGACCCGGCTCTATGTTTGCAGCTTCGAAGCTTCGGTTTGTTGTCTCGATCGGTCCAGATGGCGCTTGTATCCACGTCCTTCGGTTGTTGTTAGTGGTGATGCGTGTGTTGCGTTTTGCCAGTGTCTTGTCGTTCTCCTTCAGTGGGACATGCCAGTAGATGCTGCGAGCTTGTTTGGCTAGTTCCACTCTTTGCATCTCTTTTCTCCTTGCTGGGCAGGCATTACTCCATGCTGTATGAGTATCCTTGCAAACAGTGCATCGGGGAACAAACCCTTCTGTCCCCTTCTGTCTGCAATGTTTTGTCTCATGTCGCTCGGCACAATAGCCACAGACTTGGGACGCGTTACATTGAGTGCCAATGTGACCGTAATTGTAGCAGCGGAAGCATTGCTTTACTCTGCAGGCTCGGTCATAGAGTTGGCACTGGTGGATCCGGCCGTCCCAGGCCATTCCGGCGTAGATGATGGCGTTTGCCATTGCTGGATCTGTGAATTCTACTACTATCGACGAGGCACGCTTTTGTGTCGACTCTTTCGTCAGCCACCCGACGTATGAGATTTTTGCGCTGGGAATCACTGTATAGTTGTCTGCCAGCAGTTGCTGGATTGTCGCTTCTTGGTTCTTCATGTTCATCGAGTTGGTGGATATGCCGTGGGCGATGACTCCGTAGGTTGGCACAATGAGTTCTGCATGGTCCCCCAATCCTTTAAGCCACGCCTTGTTCTCTCTCAGTTGTAATGCTTCTGTTGTAGTGCTTGTGAATATTTGTATGTCGCCGCTTTTCAGTTGATATGCTGCTACCACTTTGATGGACTTGTTGCTGTGTTGCTGTTGATAGTTGTTTCTACTTGTTGTTTGGTCCATGCTGCTGGGTGCTCTCGGTATCGTTGGATGATCCCGAGGTCCTTTAGCTTGACTGTAACAACTCTGTCTTTGTATGCGGTTACTGTGGACTGGGCCTTGGAGGTTGAAACATCTTGTGTTGACGGCGGAGGGAAGTGCGACGAGCCTTTGGCTTGCGCCGCTACTTGCGCCCAAGACACCGCTACTCTTCCTTTGTTAAAGTTAGACGCGTTACTTAGAGTGGTGCTCAACCCCACGGAGTTCTTGATGATTGTGACATCTTTCTATATGTTTTGCGTGCACCCGGTCGCGTCCTGGACGTGCTGCAGTATCTCTCGGAGTGCAGGCTGGCGCAGGACCTTACCTACCAGCGCGATAGTCGACTCTAAGTATGGTTGTACGATATTCCAGGGGACCTGGTTATGCCTGCCTCTATCTACCGCCTGCAGTTGGTTGCACGCTTCCCTGAGGTACGTGGCGTGCTCGTTGATGTGTTCCGGGCCGTTGTTTACCTGTGGCCACCTAGGCGCCATTATCGCAGATCGACGCGTTCTGGACGCGTTATCTGTAACAATTGCCTACGGGGTCACAGGTTCCTTATTCAAAATGCAAAATTTGACGCGTTTTCAAAAATATGCTCTGAGCTGGTGGTGGTAAGTCAACAAGTAATAACTACTTTCAGTGTTGCTTAACATTCCTGGGAACAAATCGACACTGTTTACACAATTAGTGCCTCTGTTGTTCCTAGGAAGAAAGTAATGCTGTTTACGTGTTTGATGAACTATGTTCCTGGGAGCAAGTTAGTGCCGTTTTTTGTTTCTCGTTTAAGGATCTCTCGATGCCAGGTACAAGGTCATAGCGTTATGCCAAAAACCTTACATCTACTCGCTAGATCTTATTAGATCATACCCCCAAGCTTGCGGCGGTTACTGGGCCAATATCGTCGTCCTCTGTTGTGGTTGCTTTATCAGATATCTAGAAACCGGCTTTGCTCTCCTGTTTCTTGTATTATGCTCTTCGATTAGTGGAAACACAATTGCGCAAGTGATCAAAGTGGCCGCGCCGATTCGAGTGTACCTAATTATAGAAAATTCTTTAACGATTAATTGGACAGCCTAGGCACCTTAATAATGTAAGAGCGGACGTACCGGGACCAGACCATTTTTCTGCCTTAAGCCAAGACTTGGCACCTCATGGAAAAGGCCACTTTACGCTTTGTACAGTACCTTTGCAAACCTGCTGATCGTCCAAAAACGTCCACTATGACAACGTTGCTTCAGGCGTTCGGTTCCAGATCCATGAATACCTATCGTGCCGTCCAATTACTACCGAACGACTAACCGATTAGAAAGACCGAAGACCTGCGTATCTCGCCACCACGTCTACAACTGGCTCCCTAGTATCCCTCGGGAGTCATCAACGCTGCAGAATTTATGATGAAGGTTGGGGAATCTGATAAGGAGATCAGTACTGAACAAAAGCGGGTTCATCTAGAGGAGCTATGGGACAAGGTGCGCTAGGAGAATGTGGCTGTGGTGGCTGTGGTGGCTGTGGGGGTTGTGAGGGTGTACAGGGAAGTAGTGGTCGTGGGGTTGCTGAGAAGGTGGCATCATTGGTGGTTTCATTAAAACCCCAACCAGAAAGAGGGTGTCAATCATGGCGTAGATCATCGTACTCATCAAGGAGTTCATCCGTGTCTACTCGATGACCTCCTCCGCATTACCCCGAATCATTGACCATCATTGACCATTAGCGGCTGACCCCTTCTTCATCATGAATCAGGTTTGGTCAGCCTGAAGTTCTTTACCGATAACACCCTGGCGCTCAAGTCCCAAATTAGAGCTAACCTCGGGCATTAAAGCGCTCATGGTACAGTATCCGTGGCTGGCGATGCAAGATCGGCCTTCAAACAAGACCAGCGTCGCTAAAGACCGTTCTTGGTTCAGTGACGATTACGTCCCCCTCAATTCTGCTATTGACAGCACGACTGGAACTCCGATTAAAGTTATCGGTATAAGTATGGTCGCTCTTCCCACGAAAACCTCCCCAGCCAGAACCGGTTTACGCTCCCATGGCACCCTCCGTTTGAAGAACGTTCTGCACCCCCCGAGCATCGTTGAATCACCCGTTCTAGATGATTATGACGTCTTCACTTCGTTTTCCAAACCCTCCTCTGGCTCCCTTGGGGGGAGCTTGTCGGGCTATGTAACACATTATTATTCGAATATCGAAACAAAAGGAGGTCGATGGTATGCTCCCTGACTTCTACTCTTTAATGCTTCGACAACATTCTCCAGAGCTTTTGTCCAGGCACCTAAACCTCGATAATGATGGGATTGATACCCTTGTCTTCCGGAAACATTAGATTTAACTGTTTTTTGTGCAACGGCCCGAGTTACGAGACTGTTTCAGGACTTAGTTGCCGTTGGACGACGGCGAAATAATAACATGGTCAAGGGCACCAGTCAGAAATAACATGGAATCCGAATAAAGAAGCGTCAACTTGTGCCATGTCTATTTTGGGAGGTATTTTCCAATTCCCGGTTCCCTAGAGCTAACTTCCTATGCCTTGCCGAATCAAGCCTAGAAGAAGCTCCATTTGATCCAAGGTTTCGAGAATTTCTGTACTAGATATCGGAGCACAACGATTGATAAGATCATCAGTCATGCATGCAAGGCCCTGGGAGGCTACCCGAATCTATAACCCATGTCAGGTACATATGGAGTTAAGGATTAAAAAAATATTCACCAAGTCAAAGTCACACGCGATCAACTTCGGATGGTTTTCGCAGGCTATCCTGCCTACATGGCTTTTGGAGCCCGTTGCAATGGGCTTGTGGGGAAGGGTTGTCACGTATGACATGCTGAAGCAATAATGGGGGGACGAATGCTACGGACCCACCAAGAATAAAGCATAAACTATGAAAGAAAAAAATGTAAAGTTCGAAGGGTGATGACTAGGTGACTGGAACCTGAAGAGCTCCTAGCCCTTTATAGGACACCTTAACTTTGGCTGTGATCTCGTTGGCAGTGTCGTCTCTCTTCGCTTCACCGAAAGGGGAGTTCAAAGAGAAAAAAAAAGAAAAAAAAAAGGCAGGTGACACATTGAGTATCGAGGCTGCAACTTAAGCAAATAAAAATCCGGTTTGGGCCCCCTGTTGTGATAAAATGTTGACGAAGTGGGGTAGGAACCCTGCCGTGTTTCACGGATGGTTTTGTTTCCGCGCCAAGGTCTTGATTGCGTTTTTCAATGACAGATACATCTACAGTTGAGTTGAAAGGGACGTAATTCGAGACAAAAGATATTCACTCACTGCAATACATGTAACGCAGCTGAAGTGGAATGCGGAGAACACAAAAATGTGATCAGCCGCCTCATACCAATCTGAGGGTGTGATTTGCCAGAGACAAACTCCTTTAGAGAAGTATGTGAGCGCCTTACCTGATTATTTTGGCATTTCCTCAGCGGATGTCGTTGATCTAGCAAGCGGCCGCATTCTTTACTGCGTTTATGAAGACTGCAATTTAGAGAGAGCTTAACGACATTCGGTCGCCACTGGACAGTCACTGAAGAACGCAAAGGATCAGCTCCACCTAACGTCGAAGTTCGTTTTAAAAGGCCTTCCCTCAGGATCTACACTTGGAACCCTTTTTTCTGCCTCTCCGTTCCGTGACACGCCCCCGACTTGTTGATCACCATGTATAATGATACCGAGCAGACTCGCCGGCTCAAGAAGCGGGAAATGGATCGCAAGTGCCAGAAGCGGTCGCGTGAGAGGACAAAGAATCGCATTGCGCAGCTCGAGAGCATGGTTGAAAATCTACGACAAAATGACTCCAAGGCGCAGATAGCCTCATTGATGGATCAGCTGGACCAAGTCACAAAGGAAAGGGATAATTTATTATGGGTGCTCGATTCGCTAGGCTCAATTATTCGCCGCCATCTTGGTGACTCGACCAGGAGCGAACCTGCTTCAGACACTACATCTGAATCATCCACGCACGCATCAGCAAGAGGGCCTACGCCCCTGGTATTGGGGGAAAGAATAACCGCTAACACAAGAGTGTCGTTAGAAACGGCTGGCTCTACAATACTACAAATCCCAATGGACCCTCCCCCAGTCAACGATCCCTTTGCCTACAACGGCTGGAACTACACCGTTAGTTACGAGCCATATCCCATGGCCATGGCCTTTGAACAACTCAATTGCAATGAGGAATGGAGGCAGATCCATGGAACGATAGGAAGACATGATTAGAGAGACAACATGTGAAGGGAGAGATAGTATGCGAAGGGAGAGATAGTATGCGAAGGGAGAGACAATACTCGAAGACCATCTCGATTGTACGAGTTGAAGTGTGTAGTTGCTTGAGACGGCTCGGTAATACTAGGCTGTTGAAAATAAGTAAACGTCTAATATAACCGAACCCTCCCGATAATTTGACTCGTCTCATCTTAGAAATAGTTTGGAATTAAATATGTTTCGCTTTTCTGTTTTTTATACTCAATTCTAGCCACCACTCAACGCCGTACAATACCATCGACATGACGGAGGTCGGTACCAAAAGTCTTTGCCCAAGATGACTGTGGCTCCTAGACCCACTCTTGATAAGATACCAGAGGTACATCTGATGAAATTGCACTCACTGATCACAATTAAATCATAGCAGCTATAGTCAGTAATTAATTTAGAAAGACCCCCTAAATAACCTGTATTTATAGGGCTATCACAGGGCAGTCCCCCTATACCTCTTTTATCTTTTGTATATCTATGTACCTGACAGGGATTAGCAATTGCGGCGTAAGTCATCTTGGGCAAAGACTTTTGGTACCGACCTCCGTACTTCCCTTCTTCCCCGATGCAGTAGAATCCACAATTCTCCACTACCCCTAACTAGCTTCCAAGTATCAGACCTACCTGCACACCTGCGATTCTCCAACCCCCCCCTCCTCTACTCTCTACCAAGGCACGTGCCATACGCACATAGCAACAGGGATGCGCTGTTCCACTCCAAGTTTACCAATCAATACACACTCTCGGAGCCTGATATGGAATGGTTGGCTATGATTTGTCGTGAGGATATGTTGTTTGGTAACACATTTTTCTAAGGTTAAATGCCACTAATGCTATCATTGCGTGGGCTTCGTCCACTTTTCCTTATCAATAACCCTGTCTGTTTGGTTGGTTGCAGTCAGCCATCCGTTGGTTCAAGCTCATTCCGTCCCATGGCGTTTGCTTTTTCCCATCCGTGATTACTGTATCCGTACAGTGGGATGCAATAAGTTTAAATACCGGGCGTGTATCTTCCTTTGCTGCTAGCCTCTTTGAGCCAGCTACCACGTATACATCAGCTTTTACACAGCTAATAAGAATATAGTGATTGGCTAGATCGAGCTTCTTCCTCAGATTAGAAGCAAGCTAAGCTCCAGATAGGCTAGACAGGGGGGTATCAGTACTTCGAAAGGTATTCAAACTTATTGCATCCACTGTACCTGTTCAGCCATGTTTCTTGGCAATTACAACACTGTATTATTACGCATTCGCCACTCTGCCTCTGAGACCTGCTTGTTGCCTCGCTTGTCCCCCCCCACCAACCAAAACGCTCCCTTGACCAAATCCCCCTTTTATTTTATTTTTTGTGCCCTCTTGATTTCTAACCCATTTGCTCTCTGTTCGCATTGAATCCCACTGTGTCCAAGCTCCCTTCCTAGTATCATCCACCGTTACAACGCTACCAGAGATGGACACCATCCACCCTGCCTACCAACAAGACCCTTTCGGCGACGATATGCAAGCCTACGATGCCTACCTACCCGCCCCTGACGTGGATTTCATGGGTAAAGACCCTTCCGGCATGAATATGTATAGTTCGCTATCTCAATCGCATTGGGGACAATGGTGGTCTCCTACTGAAGATGCTTCCTTTGCCGAAGCAATCAACATGACCGCCCCCAATGTCTTCGCACGACAAGAGCCCCAGTACAACCTCACCTACAATCCAGAAATCTCTACGCGGTGGGACTTTCCTTTTTCCTCCACCCACAGTTATCCTTTTCTATCACCGGCCACCGACCCGAACAGCATAGAGATTACTGTTGGTGACACAGAGAGCCGTCGCAGTTCCTCATCAACAGAGTCCGACAAGCAAAAACGCAAGCGGAGCACCACCAAACCAACCGCCACCATGCGAACGAGACGTACGTCAATAAAGGCAATCAAACAAGCTACCCACGAAAAGCCCAAGGGTCGCGGAAGCAAAGCCAAGCCAGCTTTTCAACCTACAGAAGAGCCCTCTCCCCAGTCAGACGACGAACTCGACGACTATAGCAAAAAGTTCAAGGAGAGAAACCGAATCGCCTCCCACAAGCTCCGTGTCAAGAAGCGCGAGGACGCAAAGAAGCTTCAGGCTAACGTGCAGAATATGGAGCAGATCAACCGCAAGCTGCTGAGCTCTGTATCCGACCTCACTCAACAGGTCTACGAACTCCGGGTGAAACTCTTGCAACACACCGACTGTAACTGTCACCAGATTCAGGAATATATCGCCAAGGAAGCCACTCAATACATTCACGACTTAGGCAACAACAAGAAACAGCAGATAACTACACCTCATTCCCCTCGACATTTACGTCACTACCAATAATGTTTTTAACAAAAGCGAATTACTACGTACACCTAAGACATGTGAGGCGACGATCCGAACCCAATCACCGCGATCGGATACGACCATGACCTGAAGGTCGATACGCTGAAAGATCTCTTTCTACTTCCTAGCCGACTGTACCTGGTCATCTTGCGACGCCTAACCTTGCGCAACCGCCTTTGCTCCACTTGGCACGACGATCGTAGCGTCACGCGATGAACGCTTTGAGCATGGACCCGAAAGTGATCCATATTGCGGAATTTGAGGCTTTGATCTTGGTTCTCGGCTCGATAAGCAGGGTATATACACACCATTCTCTCACCACGCTGCAGCGCTCTTTCACGCTCGACTAAGTGTTGGTCATCGAAGTGGTCGTTCCTGACATTTACCATCCAAGACCACCTAATGGATAACCCCACCTAATGAATAACTAAAATTTTGCTCCGTCCATACAAAATCCAAATTTTTAATTACACCGTATTTAGCCAGGAATGAAGATACTTGCAAAGTAAGACCTGTATTATATTGCTTTTTTCATAGAATTTTATATCGGTTTAAATTTTCCCTGTTCTACCTCGTAACCTAGTTTTATAGCCCTTTAAATTCTTTTGTATTTCACCTTATATACCTTATGCAACTCTATCTACTTAAGCCGAGTTTTTACCTAATTTACCTAATAGAACTCCCTCTGTAATAGTTCATTATAACTATACCGAAGATAATATAGCTAAGGCTATATTAGATATTACTAATAAAGGCCTCTTATAGAATAAGGCATCCTAGAAATATAGAGTGCCTTAGTTAACTCTTTCTGGTTAACTTTCTAGTTAAGTAAGTAGGAATAAATATATTTAGGCCTACTAATATATTTCTAAGACCTAGGAGGAGACCCTTATTTATTAGGTATTATAATAAGAGTCTTTAGGCTATGCTCTTTTACATAGCCAGCTCTATGCCTATATTAAGGCTATCCTTAAATAATAAGGTGATAACAAGCCTCTAGGCAAGCACTAAACCACTAGGTTTATTAAGTATTACCTATAACTATTTACTAAGATTAGGAAATACCAGGAAGCCGCTAAATTTAACAGATTTACTTTAAAGGCAGTTAATTAGTACTTTAATATTTAGGAGATAAAATATAGCTAGATTAAGCCTAAGAATATAGTTAATATAGATAAGGGCGGCATAATAGCAGGTTTTAATAAGTCTTCTATAAGTACTCTATGGGTTTCTATAAGCTATAACTAATATATTATCTATAAGGCTTAGATAGCCTTATAATTAGGAGCTCTAACCTAAAGAAAAAGGCAATATTAAAAGGCATTTAGTTTTATACTTAGACCTCGTTTATTAAGGCTATTACTGCAACTAGTTATACTTTAAAACCGGGAATTATTTTTAAAGGAAAGGAGCTATAAAAGAAGTGGTTTCTTAATAAATTCGAATTAATAGCAGATTAGCACTATATCACATCACCAAACAGCTAGACTAATAACTATATAGCTCTTAAGTAGTTAAAAAACGTCTATCTACCTTAAACAGAGCCTTGTAATGCATTAGATATAAGACTTATTATCCTTAATAGGCATAAAAGCCATATATAGGTAAATCTTTCAGGGTTTTTACCACTAAGTCTCCTGCTATAAGATTACTAATAAGCATTCAGGATAAGTAAATAGCTATATACTTTCTAAATAATATTTACTACTATTACCTATTAGCATATTATTCCTATGGTTTATAACTATTAAATAATAGAATTTTTAATATTATTAAAAGAGTATATTAGAAAGAACTCTAAAAACTGGCTAGTTTAACTAATTTTATACCAGTTAATAAAGTTAACTTTATTTAGGCATATATAAAAGCCAGAGAGGTAGGTATAAGGAAGCAGATTATCTTATTTAGCTAGAGATTTACTAGAAATTAGCCTATAAATCGTTATAAGGCTCTAATATATACTAAAATTCAACCAGATAAAGAAAAAGTAGTAGAATGGTTTAAGATGCCAAGCCCTCCTTAGTTGCACTTAGATAATACGCCAAAAACAAGCCGCTAGGTGAGAGATTTAGCTAAATACTGTAGTTGCCTGACCAGGTAGAAGTATAGTAAGATTGCAAAGGGGTTAGAAGCTTTAGAGATAAAGGTGGCTATTTAGAATGCATAGATTACTGGCCTCGAGGAGTAGATGGCCTAGGTGCAGCAAGGGAAGAAAAGAAAGGCAGTACTAAACCCAAACCGACGATTCATGGCTATAGCAGAGGCTCTAACGGCTAGAGAAGTTCTTCTTGGCTTAAAGGAGGTAGAAATAGAGGTGGATATGGACAAGGAGGTCAAGTCGGTGATTGAGGTAGGTATCAGGTCAGAGGACAAAAGTGATAACTTTATGGTCGTAATAAAGCACTGCCAGCATACACGCAGCAGTCAGGAGGTTAAAAAACCACGCAGAAAGTAAAAATTAATTAATTTTATAAAGTTTCTCTCTAAAGCTTTGCTTTTTAATTGATGACCTGGTGTTTTATGTATACATTAAAATTTGGATTTTATGTGGGCGGAGCGAAATTTTGGTTATCTATTAGGTGGGGTTATCCATTTGGTGGTCCTGGATGGTACCTCGTCCAAGTTAAAATCAGTCTTCGTCTGGGCCGTCGAGGCCATAATCTGCTAGGCTGGAAAAGTAATCTACAAGGCCGCCAGCACCAGGGGTACCGACGACGACGTCGTAGTGCGGTGGGAGCGTCCTCAAGCCAATTTCGGGCGTTTCGTTGACGGGTTCCGGGGCGGGTGGTGGTGCGACATTGTTTTCGAAGGCAGGAGGGTTGAAGGTGGGTACTCGCAGTAGGTGGGGAGTTCGGATCGGGCCGTGGACACCTACTGTCTCAACGGAAGGTCGTGGGCTTTGTTGGCTATGGGCAAGGCGTGCAGCCCGCCACGGGGAGCAGAGGTTCCCGTTAGTAATGTCAACACTAGCAATTGTTCCAAGGGAAGAGTTGGGCGAGGTTTCGGTTTGGATGATCAAGGCGTCGGGGCATCCACAGGTCGACTGGTTGGTAGTGGACTGGCACATCTCGTCGGAGTAGGTGGGAACGTTGATGTTGGCCGTGGTGGCTCGACAGTTGAGTAAAGTAAATGGCAATTTGGTGGCGATCTCAAAATTCCGGCCCTTTGTTTCCATTGTACCATTAGTACCAAGGCGGCTGATTCGCATCATGACCTATTTCATCAGTATCAGTACTGGCGTTAAGTAGGAAAGTGGCATAAGCTCACCTCAATCCAGTGGTGGATGTTGACATTCTTCCAGATACATTCGGGATGCAGCCTCAAGTCCTTCTTCTTAGCCATCATGCCACATGTCGGAACCTGCAAATCGACTTCAATCTCCATGGGGCAGCACAGGTTCTCCAACCCTAAGTTTAAGTCACTCAAGAAGTTATTACTTGGCTCCGGTAAAGGCTGAACCGCGCTGTGTCGTGCAGATGCCTCTGCAGTTCGTTGTTTGGCGGCCGTTTCGCGAGTCTCGGGTCGCTTTTCGGGAATAAATTCACTACTTCGTACAATCCTAAGGTTTGAAGGCGCCCATGGCGGGTCCAATGTTTTCCTAGCCGTCTTGTTGAGGAGCAGAATCTTGGGACCAGAGGCTTTCCTAGTACAGCGCTTGTCATTCGAACAGTATTCTATCGACTCGATCACAAACACTTTGAGCTCATGCACTTGGATCTTTGCGAGAGGCATCAACTTGAAGGCGATGGGGACCTTGCTGCCGATTGGGAAGCTCTTCCCCGAGATGACGATGTCATAATGCAGTTGATCATGGCATTGTCGGCTAATTGAAATACACTCCGTCATCTCCAGAGACAGGGGGTCGGGAACTCGCAGTATCGAAACCTCCTGCATACCATGCAAGTTAGGATTGAATACACCAACGCGATCGACAGTAGCATGCAGCTCCCATTTCACAGAGCCATATTGTACCTTCGTGGTCTCGAGTTGGTGGTGGTCGATCGGAAGCTCAAAGGAGTAGTCGTATGTGCCGGGATAGAAAACCCTGTACCCTTTCACTTTCGATGTCGTAATCGGGCTGTCCTTGTTGGCGCTTCGCGATCGAACACTTTGCAAGTGCAATTGTCCCATTTCATCGACGCTCATGTCGTCGTGGCAATGCGACGGTGACGACTTCGGCTGATTCGGTTGATTGGTGCTGCTGGGCCGTGTGTTCTCTAATCGGTATGTGCACTGGTTCCCATAATCGCACTTCCACTCATTGTTCATGGCATTGAAAAAGGTCACCACTTGTGTTTGCAGAATCTCCTCTTCGTAGTAACCCGGTTTCATTCCATCTGGCCATTCTGTGCGAGCAAGACCTAATAACTTAAGCTTCACCGCCTTGATCTTGACATTCTTGCTGACATGAAGCTGAAGTTTACCTCGCAGCAATGCGGCGCCACTCTGGCCTACGCGGTGACCATTGCCATTGAGATCAAAGCCCGATAGAAAAACATCATGTTCGGCGAGGAGGATAGAGCAGGTGACGCCGCTCCCAGAAGCGGCGGGCTTGGGGACGAGGGAAGCAACAGCGAACTCGGCGGGTTGGACGGGCATGTGACTATTGCGATTGGGCGCATTGTGCGCTCTCGCAGTCCGAAGGACGGAGACTCGGGCAGCTATGGCGGAGCGTTGGCTTGGTTTTGGCTGTCTTGGAAATCCGACCTCTCCTTTCTCCTGATTCCTTTTCCCTCTGTTAGTCGTTATTCGGCGTCTTCCAGTCGTGGAGCATGTTCGGCTTTTGACTCATCCGTCGTACCTTGTTATACTCCAAGCGGCATCCACATAACTCGGGAGTGGTACCTTCACTGCAGAACAGGGGCTCGCGAGGTTTGGTTTAGACCCTCTCCTGCCTCAGTCCTTTGATCTCCAATTCGTGTCCATCTGGTCGAATGCGTGCCCTAACTTTCCCCCAAGCTCCCTGGCCTGGAAGCTTCGGAAAGCATAAAGGGCCGTGAGGCTTGATGACGAGAGAAGCGAGGAAAAGGTTGTTTCGGGCCCGTTGGCGCTTATCCCTATGTCGAATAAGGACGGGGTTGGTCGGCCGTTAGGGGATAATTCTGCTGGTGGATCTGGTGGCGGCCCATTTGGGCGGTTTGGCAAGGCATTTCATCCAATAGCAGCTGCTCGTCATGCTCTGAAAGTATCATAGAGCCCACTGTATTGTTCCATTAATAGCTCTTGTCATTAAACCAATGACTCGAGTTTCATCCGGCATTCTGGACACAGGCGCCAGTGCCGGTTTAATGCATGGCTACGTCTCTCTCAGCTTTTCTCGGAGTGCAAATAATTCATAATCTTCATCTAGTACCCATGGCTACGTTAACGCTATTTCAAAGCGCTATTTCAAAGTGCAATTTCCTAGCTATCGACTGGTGAGGTCATTCTTGTGTAATGATGATCCCAAGTTGTGCGCGGGGTGACATTTGAATGATGGCTAAGCCATCCCCCCCATTGTACCATCTACTAGCGAATTTAATGTCAAGCTAATCCGGTCAGCAGATGGCGGCAACCTGTTTGTGTCTTGTTTAGTAGTATGTAAGCCAAAGGTCAAAGGTATTCCGTTTGTCGCCCTGATACTTTCAACTTGGTGACCTCAACTCCCATCCACTACACCATAAAGGCCATCCTACCAATCGTCGACGCAGTGATGCCTTAACAGTGATCTGCAGCGTTCTCCTTTTTCTCAAGTTCCACTAACAGCCAATTACCCTCGTAAGAATGCCAGAGGCCCAGGACCATTTCACTGTGTGAAATTCAACACAATACCGTCCCGCTCAAGTCTCTAAATCTAACTAAGTGATATCTAGTGGACGACAAGAAGATAACGACTAGGCCCAATACAGGCAAGTTTAATAGGCAGCGCGATCTAGTGTTTAAGGCCCTGGAGATACCTATAATCTAGAGAAGTCGAGATAACAGGAAAGAACGGCATGCCCTAGCTGGTAGTATGGACCTACAACAAGAGTAATGCATTGAGTATTCGACGGTAAGAACTCGATCAAGTCCGTCATACATTCCTTGACACGCCTCTGAGACTGTTAGTCTCGAGTGTACACCTTGCTAGCAAATCCAGACCTACCGTTTGGCATTTCTCCTTTATAAGAAACCTGGAGCATAACACGAAACAGGCCACATGCAAGGAACGACATTGCCCGCAGGCTTTGCAAGGATATGGATTGGTATCCTTCCGACCTTAATAACCCACGGTAATACGTTTCTTTATCGTAGTCAGTCCAGAAACATGAGTCAGTAGAACGCGCCTACAGTTTAGAAGCCATATATGACTCTAGAAGACTAGAAGGAATACATCTATAACGCCATTTTTAACTAGTATGTTGGGGAAAGTAAGGCAAGGAAGAGGAATTGTACAGAAATGGAAGACGACATCGAAGCATGGTAAAAATATCTGCAAAGAGATACAAACCGTGTCTTCAGGGATATAACTTCAGCTTGCCTAGCTTGCAAGGGCTTTAGGCTGGAGCAGCCCTGACCCCTTTAAAAAAAAAAAAAAGGAAGGCAAAAGGAAGCTATTTATAGCCGATATCAGGTAATGCGCGAACCTCGCAGACCCGATACGGCTGCAAAGTATGCAATGTAGCAATTTATAACAATGAGATCTACTGGTACTTCTATCACATGCAAATTTAGGTGTGTGCAGAAGTATCTTTTGATTCGTTCATTTTGATTGGCTCTACATCCTGATCGGTACTCGCTCAAAGAGATCGGCTGCTTTACGGTTCTAAACTATTATGCAATCAGAGTAGCGCAGTGTTTGTGCCCGTCGAAATTGAGATGAGATGTGAGACAAACCCTGGTGTATATATGGCTGGCTGGCTGGCTGGCTGATTTCTGCATCCAACCTCCTCATCACGCAAGAGTGTCACCATATGGTGAGGTAAATAAACCTTAACGTTCACAATAAAAGTCTATACCCAGCCCTGAATCAACCACCGTTTGAAAAAAAGCCTAGTCTTATGATGTTTGGCCATTGGCGCTAGCCAGCTACATGTTGACTTGAGTTTATTTTACTCTTTGGTGCGTAAGCAACCTCGATTATTGTGCCGGGCGAAATCGTTTTACGTCGCTTCGTGCAACTCCATATTTCAAAGCTTGCAGTAAGGGGTGGCACCAACATCACCGTTGAGAGGGCAGGACCATCGTTCTCAAATGCCAAGTCTTTAGTACGCTGCACGAATACGTCAGGCTTTGGCAAGATGCTCGTTCCACCATCTGAAGTTTACAGGGCAGATCTGACATGCAGCTAAGCCACGCTGATCATTTTAGTTCGTTGGGAGGGTCGCCACCCACTCGAAAAACAAATACGACAAGCGCTGCTCCAGTAGCAAGGTGGTCAGCAAAGCAAAACTAAACAACTTTGATCTTTATTACAGGACTTACACGTGAGGATCGAAAGCTAAAGTCGAGCTAGCTGACTCGATCGCCTTCACGTCGCCGATTCCGACGGTTTATATGGGAGCATCCGCATTTTCCCCGATCAATGCAAATCATACAATTATACTACAACTACAGTTTGGGGGAGGGGTGGATTTGGCGAGATGAAAAGACCAGTAGATAATGTGATTGGGTAATGATTACATTGCTTCTGAAGTATATACTGCACTCTTCGCTTTGCTTTTCATCTTGGTCTGAGTGGCAAAATTATCCAATTGTGCCCCCTACTCAAAACTGAAGGAACCCAACCCACAGCATCAAATTCTTATCAACCAACGCAAAAATGGCAGAAACAGGCGCTGCGCACAAAGTCATTTCCGTTCTTCTGCGTCTCGCTGAACTTGCCTGTGCAATAATCGTCCTCGGCATTCTCTCGCGCTTCTGCTATCTTGCAGGCATCGCGCAGGCGCATGTCGATGGACGCATTATCTACGCTATCGTCGTCGCATGTCTTGGTATTATCTACTCCATCTTTTTTTGCCCACCTTTTAAGAATATGTTTTTGGGTTTTCCGTTTGACTTTGTCATGTTTGTTATGTGGCTCGTGGCATATTGCTTGCTTCAAACGGTATGTTGCTACTCCCTTTGTGATACCTAAGATTATTTACTAATACACGGTATTTGCTTTGCTTAGAGAACGGGCAGTCATACTTGCACTGCTACTTGGTACTATAACTACTGGGGCTATTATTGGGGTCGTTTCTGGCGAGTTGGGCCCATTGGGATAGTGCACGTCAGCAATGCGGGTTGTGCGCCGTGGAGGACGGTATTGGCCTTTGCATTTATCGCGTGGTTCCTCCATCTTCTGAGTGGCATTCTTGTGAGTCATTACCGATTGTGAGCATAACTGGACAAGCTAAAGCAACCACATCTAGGGCGTATACGTCTTTAAAACGTATATCAAGCTCGACGAGACAAAGCGGGACATCAAACATCAAGCTGAAAAACTTACAAAGTAAGTCCTCCTGGATATAAATAATTGTGACATTTAGACACTGGACTAACGGGTCTTACACCGAAGACCTGACCCCCGGGTTAATTACTATCATCAAGGTGCAGTGCCGCAGAGTGAAAACGCAAATAATGTCTAGATCACAGTGACTGTTATGGTCTAGCGTTTCAATTTTGACGCGTCTCGAGCTTTTTAATTGAACATCCTACGATAACAATCGACATCCCTCTTCATTCCTGATCGCGCGCTACGTTGATCTTACGTAAAAACAAGACTGTATTTTACTGTGCTAACACGCCGCCACGGCGCGACCGTAGAGCCGTAGCTGGACGGCTAGCTATTGCCTCAAACGGTTGTTGTACTCCCAAGACTCAGCAGCCACACTTACTGACCTACGTCCTTAAACGCTCCTCGGAATGGCGCCTATAGAATCTCTGCAGCAATTTGAAAAGATCGAAGAGGTAGTTGCTCGATATGCTTTCAAGCTATTAAGCGTCAGATCTCCGGCTGAAATTTACAAAGAGAAGACGGTCGAAATCCGGGGGCGCATCGCTCAATTATGGACAAGCTTGGAACTAGCCCCAGCGCCAGAAAAATCAAGCCTCCAAGACAGTATCATGAAGTTAGGGGGGCAATTAAAAGAGCTGGAAATAAAATACGAGGCTGGCGTGTAGGACGAGGAGATTTGATTTGATTTGATTTGATTTGATTTGATTATCCTACTTAGTTATAGTCGTTTAGACAACTATGCCCGGATAACAGGGCCCGGCGAATAGCCGAAGCCTCGCGGATCAGTGTTGATCCGCGGTACCCCACTTCGCCAACGTTATAACCATGTTAACCAGCTGTTCCTAAAATTCCTGCTTTTCTCTCTCTAACTACTATTTATATTTGCTTGCCGGCCTATGTATATAGTGGTTTTCTACTAATGCGTCTGTAATTCTAGGCTCTGTCAGGCTGTAAGGCCCTCTCTTTTGCGGCTATATACCTACAGTCTCCCCCTAGTGCTTAGCTTTATCTATTAAGGTCTTAATCCTAAAATTGCCTAAGGATCTAAGTTAGTTCGATGAACTTAATTGCCTTAGCGGCTGCTTTGCGCTCGCTTAGTAACTTCTGGAGATTATTGCATCCTCGGAGTCGTCCTAGTTCCTGGTCCCGGAGTTGGCGGTGCTGGCGGCAGTGCAGGAGGATATGCGCTACTGTTTATCGATCTGATCTATAAGGGCATCTATTACTAGAGATGCCTAGTACCTTTTGATTATAGAGGAAATCCTTAAGTCCTATCTTCTCTGTCTATAGCTGCGTAAGTAGTGCACTATGCTTCTTGCTGAGCTTATTATATAAGTCTAAGACCTTGCATAAGGGTTTAGGCATATGCCTAAAAGATACTTGGCTGTATGTTTTAGATATTTAGTCTCTTTCCTATAATGTAATAGTTACTTTATGAGACTATGTTTTTATAGTTAATCAGAGTGGGTATAGCTACTGCGGTTTTACTGCTTTTGGTCTTATAAGGTTGCCTTCTCTCTAACCTATTACTTCCTTTGCTACTTAATCTGCTTCTTTATTACCTTAGATCCTAATATGCACTAGGACCTATCTGATCTTGGTATTTAGACCTTATAATTAGAGTTTATTAATCTGTTTTATAATACTTCTAAGTAGGTACGCCCCTGACTTACCCTTGGGCTTTGCGGTTAATTAGATGGCGGCTTGGTTATTGGTGTAAATTAAGACTTTGCTTTTACTATTACCTTTAGACCTGTCTTCCTATGTGATTTAGAGGGCAAGACTAATGCCTTGGAGTTTATTGGCGTAGACAGTAGAAGTTATATTATCTCCTATATAAGTACTCTTTATTTCTTAGGTAGTAGTGCAGACTGCGGCAGCACTAATATAACTACTAATATTACTACCATCTATATAGATATATATAGCATCCGGCTTATCTTATATAATCTATTTATATTTAACTTACGCCTCCTCTGTGTTTATTTTAATAAACATTTATGGCCCCTATCACTATAGAGGTATAATATAAGGTATAATATACTCTTATCTCTGGATATCCGGCCCTTGGCGGTCTCTAATGGCTTATTTAATAGCTCATCTCAGGCTTTTCTTCTTATTTCTTCTTGCCTCCTCTTCTATATATTAGCATTCAGCTAGGCTAATCCTTCCCAGAGTATTAATATTATATTTAAAGATCTGCTATTCGACTAGCAGAAGGTATGTTTCTACGTCAAGGGCAGGTATCAATGCTGCTTTATATACTCCACTAATTACCCTAGAAGCTCTGGCCTATAGGCTTTAAAGCTTACTTAATATTCGCTTTATATATAGTTTATCCCTGGTTCTCTAGTTTGCATTTAACTAGGCAGAACAGGCATATATTATCTGCAGCACGGCCACTCCTTTATATATCTTTCTTATCTCTCTTATTATTACTCCCTAAGTTAAACCACCTAGGTTACTAAGGGTATTAACTATCTTAGTAACCTTGTATTATATTTTATTTATATGCTATTTCTAGGTGAGGGTAAAATCTATAATAAGACCTAGGTATTTATATGTTTTCTTTGGTTTAATTATGCCCTATCTAGTTTATAAAGGCTCCTTAATATCTATTTTTATTTTCATTTATATAAAGTAGGTAAGCTAGAATTTATCTGGCGCAAAGATAGATGTATAAGTAGCTGCTTACTGCTCTGTGATATAGAGTGCCTCTTAGAGCTTCTTATATATCTCTTTTATAGAGTCTGCCTAGGTAAGTATAGCCATATTATCTATAAAGCCGGTTATGGCTATATTATTTAACTCTCTGCACTTTTCGATTAGATCTGTATTATAGAAGAGGTAGAGGATTAGTAATAGATTTAATCCTTATGGCTCTCCTATCTCTAATTTATAGGGTTTAAATATAAAGCTATTAATTAATAGTATTATAAATCTTAGGCATAGGAAGCTTTTAATCTACTTAACTATTCTTTTATTTATCTTTCTCTTCTATAGATTATATAGTAGGCATATATATAAAATATTATTAAATGCCCCTAATATATCTAGAAGTAATAGACTTATTACTTTGCCTAACCTGGTGTTTTAGATATTATATATCTTATTAATAATAAGATAGAGGGCATACTTAGTAGATTATAGCTTTCTTTTACCCATATAGGTATCAGGCAGTTAATTATAAGTCTCGGCGAGATAACTCAGCCTCTTTGCTATAACTGCTTCTATAATCTTTCCTATGGTATTAAGAAGGGCTATTAGCTTATAAGCCTTTAGTATAATATAGTTATCTCTCCCTGGTTTCCTAAGGACTACTATTATAAATTATCGAAAGTATTCTAGGTAATAACTAAGGGTAAGGGACTAGTTAAAGATCTTAGTGAGATAATCCCTAATCTAGGGTAAGGCGATTTAAAGTGCTCTGTTTATAATGCCATCTAGTCCTAGAGCCTTAAGTAGGGCTAATTCTTCGATTACTTCTTTTACTTCCCTTATTATTATTAGTGGCATAGTAATAAAAATAGGATAACTAGTATCCTTTATATTACTAAGATCTATATTAGGAGGTAAAGGGAAGAATATCTTTCTAAAGAGTTCTGCCTTTTTAATAGAACTATTTACTTATTATTATATAACTAGATTAACTAGTATAAGAGTTATATTTAGACTTTAGTTATACCTATATCAGGCCTATTTCGCTATCTGCCAAAGGGATACTAATAATTATGCGGCTTCTTCTACCTTATCTCGGTGAATCTATTTAAGTGCCTTCTTAATAACCCTGCCTTTATGGTTATATGCAGTATAATATGCTTCTTATATCTTATCTATATAATATAGGCTATATTACTAATGGAGTCTTTTTAATTCTACTAAGGCTTTAGTATATTCTTTATTCTATCTAGGTTTTAACCTAGGCGATGGAGTTGTATTTAGTACTGCTTTATTAACTACTGCTATTATAGCTGCTATTACTTCTTTTATATGTCTATTTAGAGCTGTCTTTATTCTTAGTCTTTACTACGGCAAAAGCTTATACTAAAGGCAATAGATAAATATTTTTTTATTTATAGCTTTCTAATTCTATATGGCCTTGGCTAGTAGTTAGATAATTATTAGGTTTAATAAGGTAATAATAGGTAGGTGGTTAGAATTGTGGTTAATATCTGCTGTAATTTTATATTAAATTAGCCTATTAATAAGGCCGGGCGTTATAAGGCATAAGTCTATAGTTATTCTTTCATTATATTCCTCATATATAATAATACCTAGAGTAAGATTACTCATAAGGCAGTAGTCTTCTATGATTGCAATAAGCTCGGTGGCATTGGGGTCTGCTTATAGTACCTGGTTACCTCCCTATAGCTTATAGTAGAGGTTAAAGTTGCTAATGATAATTTGTTTATAATAGGATAATTATTCTATGGCCTGGTCTAGGAGTGGAAGTATACTCCCTCTCTTGGTTGCAGTTTGTATTAGGTTATAGATATTATGTATTACAATCTGTTGCTCTTCTTCTGTTCTTAGTGCTAGATTTAGCAAGCAGAGATCTCTGCTTTCCTCTTTAAAGTGCCACTTAGAGTAATTAAGTCTTTTATTAATAAAGAAGCAGACCCTAGCTAGGTGGTTATAACTCTTATCTGGATAGTATAGATGAAATTAATCCTTGGCGGGGTAGTAAGTTATTATATCAAATAGGTTCTTTTATGGCTCCTGGATGGCAAGGATATTATATCGCCTTATATTAGGATCTCATAAGAGCATGGCTATAACTATGTCTTTTGATTTTCTAATATTATATTATAGTATTATAAGAGTATTTCTTATTAGTATTCTTTATTATTAACCTTTATTTACTAGCTATGCTATATAATCTGTTTATTGGCATTTAGTGTTTCTATTACTCTCCTGGAAGGAGCTAATATTTATCTAGGTTACTGGCTCCCTATGTTTATAATAATCTCGTTTCTAGGATTATTAGGTGTTACCTAGTTATTACTATAATTCGCTCTCTTCTGTTACTTCTTCGTTGGCAATCTACTCTGGGATAAGTTGGCGTCTTATAGCTGGCCTGGTTCTAAGGTGGGTCATCCTATCCTGGCAATTAGGTTTAATTTATTTTGCTAATCCCTTATTTTAATTCTAGTTATAGTCCTGGCAATAAAGCTTTCTAGTTCTAAGTGGTATTTAGGTCTTGATTTAGAGGCTGCTTTGGCCTTATTTACCTCTTGTTTCCTGGTAGGGCATTGGTTATTTTAGGCTTTGTGTGGGCTATTATAGGCTGTATATTTTCGCGGGGCGTCTCTTTTGCTCTTAGTTAGGCAATCCCAGGTAGTATAATCTTACGCATAAGAGCCGCATATTATTATTACTTTACACTAGGTTCCTATATGGCTATATTTATAACACTAGAAGCATTATCTTATATGGCACTATCTATTATAAAGCTTACATTAGAACACCTCGCCTTACCAGATAAGGCCCTTATTAATAACTTTATTTACATCTTCTAGTCTTATAAACTTAACCACAACTAAAGATACTAATTTAGTAAATAAAGATTTTATTAGCTAGCCTATATACTTAATCTTTGCATTTAGTATAAAAGGCTTGTTATCCTGAAGTATCCTATCTCTAATAAGTTTAAAATTATTTATATTTATTAAGCTAGTATATATATTATATACTAAGATACTATATATTAAAATACATACTATAGTGCTATTTCTAATCCTTTATTCCCAGTCTTCTGCAAACTATCTAAGCGCCACTATGTCTGCTATAGTGGCCGTCTTAATGCTTAGGTCACTACTCTTAAGCTAATTAGAGGATACTACCTTGATGTTCTCTATGTGTTTATTACTACTTTGCTTAATTGCAAGGTCTATATATAACTTCAGGCTGCATAGGCTTATCATTTTAATGCTAGCTATAGTAATAGGGTCTCTAATATTAATAATAATCTCATGCAGGGTCTAAATAGGTAATACTTTCTGGTTCTATAGGTTATACATACTTGCCGCTAGCCCTCCCCTTGCTAACACGTTGGCATAAGTAGGCATAGTATTAGCTTGGTTCTGCTGGCTTATAAGCTTTATATCTCTAATTATTTTTATTATTACTTTACCGATCTTTATAGCCTTCTTTATAACTACTTTTGCATTTATTATAATCTCTAAACTATGCTAGACTTCTTCTATGGTTTATTAAGCTTAGGTATTTACTTTATTAAGATTATTTTTAAGGCTATTAATATATTATACTAAATTTTCGGCTACGGTTTTTATTTCAGCTTAGCCGTTTTTCACAGCTTTATAAACATAACTAAGATCAGGTATACTCTGCATTTTAACAATAAGGGTAAGAGCTCTAATAAGTATAACTCGAACTCCACAGGATATAATAGGCAGATTATCTCTATTATTAATAGCTAATAGTGCCTTTTAAAGATATTTACTTAAATTTATGGCGTGCTCTTGGTAATTAGTAGGCTAAATTTCGTCCTGGGGCCACGGGGTTGCCATGATATCTGAGTCGCACTGGGCAATACGGCTGACACTAGGCTATCTAATTAACCTATCGGAACGGTGTTGCAGCGCTGTAAATAGCTGTTATTTTCAAAAATTTCGTTCTCGCTGGTGTTGATGTTTTTCCAGGACGAGGAGAAGGCGTATAACCGGGCGTTATAAGACATTGTAGACGCGCTCCGCTATGAACTCTTGGAAATTATTGGGCCTGCGAAAATAGAGTCGTATCTACGAAGCATCTCGAGCGAGAATTCTGACCGGCAAGACTCAAACAATGCAGTCGTTACTTGTTAGCCACACGATGCAACTCTCCAAGCGATCAGCGCCAAAGAGGCATGCATACCTAAAGGAATGCCCGAGAACAGGCACACAAGTCCGACCACTCCCTTAAGCGTAAGCGCCCGATCCATCGCCCATATTCACGCTTGCCTACTGACTGTCATAGTACAAACGAAGGAGAACATCGCCAGAATCCATGGGAAGGAAACGACGTCAGGTTGAGAAAGATGATCCTCGTACCAAACTCAGCAATTCTCTTGTCTCTTGTCCAGCTGTGAGGTCTTCGCGAAGACGAACACGGCATAGCCACAGGCGACATGGCGATAAGAGATCTACCACGGACGAAGACTTTGAGGGTATCACAAACCCGGATGCCGGCAGCATCTATCTCGCATTTTGGGAAAAGTCCAAGGACTGGTTCGCTGTACTCCTACTTCCGATGCAAGATCTCGAAAGTGTCGGCATTCCGGGTTCGATAGGAAGTCTTGGCTTAGCAGAGGTTCTCCCTAGGTGCTACTGCGATAAGCAAGATGGCTTTTCCTGGGCGGAGGGATTTAACGACGGCGAGCCTCTGGTCATGGAGCGAGAGTTCCCCGTAATGTACTTTGATGGCCAAGACTTCCCCGCCAAGAGCGCCGTCGGCTGGGTCTCTGCAAGAGATTTGAGGCAGTTCGATGCGAACAACAAGAACTCGCTTGGTCCTCACATACGGTCGGTTCGCAAGTTTCTTAAGACTCGGGAAGAAAAACGTTCGCCATAACGAGAAGTAGACAGGTCAAAGTCTGAGGCACCTGACGCGACAGAACAGTCATCAATAGAGGCCAACAGCTATCCGCCCACGCCTCTGAAAGGTAATTTGGTAATATACTCCCTTAATGAACTGGATCGCTTACTATGTACAGTTTCTCTTCAACATCGCAGTCCTCAGATGGCAGCTCCTGACCAGGATCAAGAGGAACCCAGTTCTCTACCCGCAACTCAACCAGTATTACCTTTAGATCACGTCGCCCTGCATGACCCCCCCATTCAACAACAATCGTTACCCGATCTTCGTAGCGATGAGGGACAACAGCATCGATTGAACCTGGAAGACATTGCGACATCTTCTCATAAGCCGGGACGACAGCTTGATGAACCTTGTGACATCTTTGAGCCTATAAGTACTGCCGCACTTTCAAATACAACACAAGAAATTTGTCAGGACGCTGGTTTGTTAAGACCACATTGCAATGAGAGAGCAAACAGGACCGCTACCACTGACAAAATTATAGGAGCTGGGTTATTTGGATTATCTGTGTCAGAGCAAGCCTCTGGCGTTGCTATATGCCCACCGCATCCGCCTTCAAGAGAATTGCTTCCTACGGACCTAATGTCAAAGCCACGTAAAACGCCAGAAATCTATGCAACAGAGCCTTTTCCATCAAGTCCATTTATCCCACACGCTTCATCAACAGACTCTGCGCAACCGGCCCTGCTCTACGCCCTAGAGCAACATGCCCAAGTCGAGATGGGTCGTCCTCACAGCAATCGACCCATCATCGATGCTGCAAATTCAACAACAGAAGAGCGACAACAAGCACAACAAGCTCCAAGCGTAGTTCAGAGCAACAATGACGCATCAGACGCCGTTGGCGGTATGCCATGTAATGCGGACCACCCACGTCTAAGTCAAATAAGAGCTCCGTGTAACTTCGAAGCCTCCAGAACTACTATTGTATTGCCACCGATCAGCTCCATGCTTAAGCAGGGAGTGAACAGTCCTCCGTCGCACGAACCTCCCGGTCATACGCCAACTCTAAATAATCAGCCGTCTTCTTTTCCCGCTCGATTGTCCCAGTTAGCCGTCAATGCACCATCACCGCCGTCACTATCACCGTCACTCTGTACTCGACCATTGACGACCAAACTTGCCAGTAAATCGCCAGATATTCGAGCACCGTTCAATCAAATATCAACTGCCCAATATGCACCTGCTCTTCCCGCTCAGGTCCAGAGCGATGACTCGTTCCATACTCGAGAGTCATCTGCCAGCATAGCAACTGAGCAGCGTCGCTTAAACAGCCCTGGAGCACCAACATCTGACTCGCATGATGGATGTAATGCACAGACTTCCTGCGAGCTCGAAATCACTCGCCCAAAGGGTGACTGGTACAAAAAACTTCCTGAGGATCTGATCGCATGTTTAGAAAAGTATCAGCAGGATAACAACCTCAGACTTGGGATCGATGGGCTACGGATAAAGCCTGGCAATTATGTATGTCCTTTCTGTATCGAGTCGAAGAGGAAGCCCTATAAGCGCCCTAGTCATTTCTCAAACCACTTAGCAAGCCACTGGGCTGTTCTCAAGAAGAAGCATTGAAAAGGTGGCCGATATTTGTATTCACTTCAACTGTGATATTGGGTTATTTGTGTTTCTTAGCGATAGAAGATTGGCAGGAATCCAGGAGGGAATCAGCACTTAGGCTTTCAAGGCCACAACCAAGATTCCTTATATCTCTAGAAAGAGCCGCTTTGTCTACATCCCTATTGTCCGTCCCATTTTCGGCAAAAGAGGAAATTTGTGGTCTTTCATTGGTTCATACCCTTGTAAATCCTCTTTTACCGAAAAAGTGACATGGTTATCAAGCTCCCAGCTGACTTTGTAATTGAACGTGGATGATACCCCTTCTCATTGGCTGGTTTCTTCCTTCGTCGCAATCTTCGGAGCCAGCTTCACTTTTGTTTTGTGGCGCAAAACGATACTACACCCTGCCCCTCAGTAAGCCGGTAATGTAATTTTGGGCCGGTCTTCAGCCATGCCAGGCGAAAAATATAGCACATTAAATGCTGAAGGACGCGGCTATATTTTTTATACGTATCTTCTCTTAGGTTGTGGATCAGTGGCTTGCTGGACGAGCGACCAGCGATAAAAGAGTTAAGCCGATGTTAGTCGAAAGCATTCAACATGCCATCCTGAAGCGAGATTCGTGATCGGGTGATAACGCGTGAAAGAGAATCGAGAAGAATGGAGAGTAAAGTATCAGAACTGCCTGGGGGGCCTAACTCATAGGACTTGGCTAGGTTTGGAAGTGAAACTAGAGCGGCGACTTGAGCCAGTTCTTGTTTGTGGGGCTCTAGGAAACGGGGCCATTCCGTGACACGAAGCCACTGGGATTGATGTCTAGGGTCGGAAGATAGAAGGTTTATGTCAAAGCCAGTCTGGTTTGATATTGCTGAGTTTTCGTTTTCTTGCTGGGCAAGCTGAAGGTTTATGATGTCCTCGAGTCCAGTTTGGGCAAACGCAGGGCTGATATTGGCCGCGCTACTTCCTGCATCAAATCCAGATGGGTTTTCCTCCATGTCCTCGTGAACTTTGCGGGCCTCGACGATGAAGTACCTACATCGTGAGCCGTGAAAAAGGATTTGGCAACAGACTGGAGTCCGGACCAGACCGGCCTGCGCCAAACCCTTGATCCCTCCAACCTCTCCCCTTCGTCGGCGCCCCGGTTAGCGCAATGGTTGCTTATGAACCTTTTTGAGATGATCTTCTATTGCTGTACGACCTCGGCAGACATACCGGTCTCGATCATCTTGACAAAGTAGACAGCAAATTCCATCATGGAAAACACCAAGGAACTAAATTGGATGAGCGATCGGCAGCGGTCGCACCCTCCTGAATATCTCATCGGCGTCTCGTATAAGAGGTAAATGGTCAAAACTTCGTTCAAATAGCTCGATAGCAACGACCTTGAAGGTACGCATCGCATTATGGTGCTGTCGGACATGCTGAGCGATGTTAGTTTGCGGTACAACGCCACACTGTCTGCAAACAATGATACGCCAAGAGGGATCGTAGTAAAAGAGATCTTCAAGTTCCATAGTGGAAGACGGCTATACTCTCTACTAGCCGTTCGATGACACAAGCTCGTAAAGATCGTTGGAAAAAAAAAACCCGGATTGAAATTACAGTAAAGAGGGTGGATAACGTATGAAAGGTAAAGTACGCGTTCACCCGCGTATGTGACGCGCGCGCAGATCGAAATGGGACAAACAAGTTGCCATGGTATGGATTACATGGGAATAAACCGGAGATAGACAGTCACTTGAGAAGTGGACAGGGGTAGGCGACAATTAGGGGGACACGACAATTAAGAATAGAAGAGTAGGAGGGTCTAGAAATTAAATTCTATTCCCCTGTAAAGACCAATTCTACCCTGGGTTGTTTGGCATAAAACAAACGAATTCTACGTAGAATTGATTTTGGTATGGAGCACTAGGGCACGGACCATCAAATTCTGTATGAGGAACTGATACGCAGAGTAATTGGTACGGTAGGACAGGGCCCAAAGGCCACAATCGGCCATCGGGTAATCGATGCCGAGCCGGTCCGTAACATCCGGAGCGCCATGGCCATCAGTGGAACCCGGCTGACGGGTCGAGTTGGAACGACCGCTCTCCGCTGGAGGCCGAAATGGGCGTCCCGGACGGCCCGGAAACAGGAACCATCCAACAAGCAAGATTTATTTCTTCGCAGTCGCCAGCCTCTATCTCAACGCAAGGTAAAGCATTAACCAACCGAAAACTCCAGCCACAGAATGGCCGATGATTTCAATGTAAAGGAAACCACAGATTAGATGATTCCCGACGTTAGACAGTTTCCGTTTGGTCTAGAAGGCAATAGAAGGGAAGAACGCCTCAGTCCCTTCCAATACAAATTTCGTTCGGCCCGTACGACCCTCAGAGATCAAAGTCAAAAGGAAATTAAAGAGAAGAAAATTAAAGAGAAGGAATTAAAGAGAAAGAGATGACACTGGCTTTTTCTTGTAGCTACGTCGGCCGCTACTAAGAACTGGAAAAGGGCTGCTTGTAACCAAAAAGGTAATGCCTGCCTCCGCTCTAAGAGAACTTCATCACCAGTACACGACCTGAACGGCAGCCGATAGCGATCGTTGATTCTACCACAGCCGATTGCGTCAGGCGATATTCCGGAGGTAACCAAAGCATCCCCTTTCCATCTCTTACAATCCATACACCGTCGGTGCTTATACCCCAGCCAGAGTGGCGAACATTCCGCAAGGTTGCGTCAGTCAACTGAGTATCGGTGGTAGGCGGTAGATCCAGGAGATCCAGGTTTAGAAGTCCAATGTCGGTAGAGAGGAGAGAGTTTGTCATCGGATCAAATGTAAGGTGGGTAATCACCCGGTTAATCTCAAGCGTCTGCAGGCACGCGCCCGTTGCCGCATCCCAGATCTTGACTGTCTTATCATGCGAGCCCGACGCGAGCCGCTGGCTATCCGCTGAGAAGGCCACCAAGCTTACCAAATCGCTATGGCCCTCAAGCGTTTGCAGGCACGCGTTCCAATCCGCTTCCATTCTCGGTTTCGATGTCATCCAATTCGGCTCCTCCTTCTTGAAGACCTCTCTAATGAGGCTGTGTTCTGGACTGAACACGAGTGCTGACGCATAGGCCTGCAATGGAGCAATCTCGATCGGCCGGTTATGGGAAAGAATGAAACGGCGCGCATCTCGAAGCAGTTTTGTCAATTTCTGCGCTCTCACGTTTCTCTATAGAATTGTCAGACCGCTTCCAGTATATGGCCAAAGCAACTCACCACTAAAGCCTCGAGCTTGCGTACCGCGTTGACTCCCTCGGACATACTACGTAAGAGACTGAGAGATTCTAGCCAATATAGGTACTTCCTTTGGATGAATCCATAGACGTCGGCGTTATCCTGCAAAACCTTGTTGACACTTATCCTCTCTGTCAAATTCGAGTCGTGGAGATGGTCAACCCAATAGACGCAAGAATATCGAATCGAGGACAATGGGTCGGAGTCGGGCGGCGAGACCTGATCGATGGAAAATCCTGGGGTGCTTAGGCGGTAAATATCGCGTCGAAGGGTCGTTGACAGAGCTTCCAGTGACCTCAAGAAGATAGCATGGTGCTGGTGCGCGGCGCCAGAGGGTAGAATTTGGTCTGATGCCTTGTTAAGCAGGAAGTCCTTGGCTGATTGATGCACAAAGTAGATGACACCTTCTCGAAGAGTCAGCAAAGAACCGCAGGATCTGATGATTTCTTCCAAGTCGTCCTGGTCGAGATCCTCGAGCGACTCAATAAGAACCTTCAACTCGTCCAAGGTAATAGGTCGGTATACGACCGAAGCAATGGCCAGGACTTCCTTGCAGAGGCCCGCATCCTTTGAATCACTGATATGCCCTATCATTTGGTCATAGAGCGAATCAAGCCCCGGAGGGAATGACTTCAACGTGTTGAGCGTATGTCGTTTTCGGACCTTGGGATCTGCGAGCTCTTGACAGACCAAGGCCACCCAGAGAAACGTGCCGTCGGCATTGGAGGTTAAGTAGGTCTCAACAGCGTCCCTTGTTTCCTTGTCATATTTCTTGTGGCATGCTAATTGATCCACCTTGTGTCCAATGTACGTGTCAACAGCCTTGGAGATTGAGTCCTTGTTCAACTCGAGAGGCAACCTGACCTTCTGCTTCGCACTGTCAAGTTTATCCTCAATGTCTTGCCAGTTGCGACTGGATATGATCCACTTGACGCGGGATGAAGGAGTCGACGACGATTGGTTGATGAACTCAAGAAGTTGGGGTCGATCGGTAATGCACTCGTCAAGGGCGTCAACGATCAGGACTGCATCTTTCAAAGTTGGGTCTTTCAGCATGCCCGTAAGTATCTCAACCAGAGACACCCAGACATTGATGCCCTGGAAGAGTTTCTCGCCCGTAACATCGTGCTTGGACCGGAGGTACGAGATGAGCGATGGTTGCTGGATGATGAGGAGGTAGATGAGGCCACGCAGCACAGACGCCGCATTGCTTAGTTGAGCCTCAGTGGCCTGGCAGAAGAAATAGGAAAGAAGACAACTGGATCCCTCCTCTAGCTCGTCGATGATGCCGCACAGAACCATAGTCTTGCCTTTGCCAGGGTCACCCTTGATCCAGAGCAGCCGGCTCTGCGGATCGTCGCGAAATTGCTGGAATTTGGCGTGGTCAAGAATCCAGCGATAAGAGTCTCTGAGCAGGCCACCCTTCGTGTCTTGGATTCGCTTCTTATCCTTGCGTGGATCAGTCACGTGCAGATCCTGCATACATTTCTCGTACTTGGCGTCTTGGTACCTCTTCTCTTGCTGTCGTGTTTGATCCTTGATGGCCGAATGGATGCCCTGGAGATTCATCTCTAGAGCGCTTGCGGTGTCGGTGAGTTTCCGGAGATAAATCTTGCTCTGTTCAGTGTTGTATTGATCCGAGTCTGTTCGAACAGCAGCCTCGGCTTTCTGGATGTCGTCGAGCTGACCAGCCCAGTCATCTAGTTGGAACACGTCCCTCAAGACCACGGCAGCCCAGTTGCGGTGGTAAAGGCAGACGCTCTTCACCTGATACGAGAGAAATTTCTCGTATAGCTGCACAACGTGCTTCTCCAGTTGGACTCGCAGTCCCGCAGAGGATTACTCTGCCTTATTCTCGTCCAGAAGTAGGGACACCAGGTTCCAGTACCACTCCATTCTCGACAGGACATAGGCGATGCCATTGCGATTGTAGCGTGCTTCGGTGACGGGGTTCGAAAGGATCTAGCAACGGTTAGAGGGGGATCATCCACCGTTCTCGTCGGTTAGGGAAGCTAATCACACACACCTCTAGTCCAAGGCAGACGCCAACCCAGGCGATGGCGGCTTCCGGTGCGGCCTGTATCGCCTTGTCCACTATCCCCCTTACCGCTTGCACTGCTTGTAAGCCTTCGTCGATTCCTCGCTTGATGGACGCTGCTTTCTGCGTCCGGTCTAGTCCATCCCGGACTAACTGCTGCATTTGGCGGCATCTTGTCTCACGAGCCCCCTCTATCTCGTTTTCCGTTGATTCGCAAGTAACAGAGCTCGGGTCCTTTCGGTGAAGTCCAATTGATAGGATCTTCTCGTACGCTTCGACCAGTTTGGGCTCGCTCGTTTTGAGCTCGTCGTAGGCCTGGTTCCAAAGTCGCTCCTGTAGACTCAGCAGCGGTGAGGTTTCGGAATCTGTCGAGGTGGGTGGAGAAGGCGTTGGCTGAGATGTTGGTCTAGCTGCTGGTTCAGAGGCAGGCTGGGACGGTGTCGGCGAAGGTGACGGTGAAGGAGCCGAATGAGACAACAGCTTTTTGGCCTTAGATTCGACTTTCTCAAACCAGCGAGGCGCCATCTTCACTTTGAAGAGGGCACCTTGGCCTTGTTGCGCGATGTGATGGTATCAGCGAGATGGCTTCTGTTCGGATCGATAAGTTGGGACGACAAACGGATTGTCATTACTGACAACTTGGGCAGCAACATCTTTGCGGGATTTCTCGTGCGGGGAAGGCGTCAGCAGCTGAAAAGGACCCTTGTAGCCAGACGCATCTTGTGAGTCCAATAGGATTGCTGAGTAAAGGGATAGCTGCGCCAGGCTTATAGCAGGGCTCTACCGTATTCGAAGTGGAAAGTGCAAGGCAAAGCAACCGAGCGAGCGAAGAGGTAACAACATGCAGGCACGTGATTTTATGCGTGCACAGCCATTTGTTAGACCACGCCATGTGGGGACCTTTCCTCCATCTCCGTCATCAAGGCTTCCCCTTACCATTGAAATGAGGCACAGCGCATTGCGGATGCGGTGAGTAGCCCGGCTAAAGTAAGGGTAGACTGTTGTTTCTATTCTCTGCCCCAACACTTTACCCGGCCCTTTAACTGCACGATGGTACTCGATGAGCTCCGATGATGCCTCTTCTGAAGTTAGTAGGCCAACGACTGCGACGGCAATGTAGCCACCAATAGCCGGGAGGACGTGCCACCTGTTTGTCATTAGTATCAAGCCAGCCAGTTCAAGAGCAGCGCTGCATTACTTGTGCACAGTGGATGCAATTTGTGAGCGTCGAAACGCAAGCTGTTCACAGTGCGGCAACCACGACAACTTGCCTCAGCGACTTACCAATCAGGTTTTGCTAAGTTGAGATGCTTCTGAATAGAGACTCACAAAGACCGCGAAATCGGGTCCAGCACGGTTGAAAGTCGGAAATTACGCGGCTAACACTTTTGCCGCGCTTATCCACCCAATCTAATTACACGATGAATCGCCGAAAATGCCAGCGCACAAGCGGAACAAACCCTCCGAAATATACCGGGAGTTGTACGGACTGCCTCTCAAGGCAGCAAGCCATCTCGGTTCACATATGTCTTCACAATTGCAGTCACCTAGCAACTTAGACCTAATTCGTACAGCAGGCCGCGGAGTCTTTAACTCAAAAAAATATTAAATTAATAAATCATGAGCTCCCGATCCTTGTCTGCAGCGCCCCTCCAAACCCCCCTGTCCCCCTGCATTCCACTTGGCCTAGTCAAACGGCTTAAGTAATTTTTCCCCGGATCAAAACCCTTATCTGGATTTATCAAGAGAAGTTCAATTCGATATCTTCAATCCCCGTTCCTCGGAAGATGATCTCTCTGCTAGCAGCCATAATAGTTTTAGGAGCCTTGGGCATCGCAATCCTATTTACAGTCTTGGTGTTTGCTTGCTAGAGATTGGCCTTTGGGAATCATTTGTCATATACAGCAAAACTGGCCAGCTAACTCCTTTAGCACTAATAGAAAGCCACTTGCCTCTTAATACAACTTTAGGGAAAGAATCTCTAAAGCAGCATTTAGTGATGCTAGTGCGGACTAAGCTACCTTGACGGACTGGAACCAAGTACGCCGAAATTGTGGAGACATACTTGACATGTCTTGATGATGACAATATAGATTGGGGATGAGTCTGAGTTTGTGGATGAAGATGGCATCCTGGTGGGTGTTCGATATATTGAAAAGGCAAGTAGACCTGCCCTATCTCGTCCCTCATAGCTAATAAAACCTAGGTGACTAAGTTAGATTTATTATATACTTAACCCTCTAACTTATGTTACCTCAAGAATAATTCCACTACCATCCGTGCCTGAAAGTGAGCTCCATCACTCTCAACTCTTTCTTCCCAATCACCATCCATTTATCACCGTCCTTCATCTGTTGGCCTCTTCCCAATGCATAGCGCTTATAGTAGTCTGTCTGGCTACAATCTTCCAGCTGGCACACTCCGCCAGCCCAATCGGAAGGGGGCATTTTTTCATCGTACATGAAAACAGTCATCTCAACCAGCTCGGGAAACATTTGCTTGATAAGCATTCTGATCGTGTCGCCAGCTCCTTGATGGTACGTCCAGCTGGCGCTAACGGCCAACCTCTGCAAACCTTTTCCTTCCGGATCACCAAGACGCAAGTCAGTGAATAGTCGCGATATTCTGCGATAATCCAGATCGCCGAGTACAACGACGGTATCAATCGCAGGATTAATGTACAACACACGATTCAAGTCGTTTATACTATCGCCAGCATGCTCATATGGTGCAACAGTTGCCAGAGGGAACTTGACGGGATAAAAGTCCAATGCGGCAGATCTCGCCTCGGAATTTGCTGACAGCGCAGCGGGATTGTTACATCGGCTTTGCCATTTTGGCACACCTCCATGTTGGAAGTCATCGGCGTAATGTGATCTGCGGGCGTGGATTTCGACGCAACGGGGAACGAAAGAGTAGCGCCAGATTCTTAGCCGTAGCTCAACAGGCAGATTGGGAAAGTTATGAAAGGACAAGGATGGCACAGATGCTGGAAGCGTTGGCTCCACTGTTGTTTGCAATCTGCCGCTGGCCATAGTCAGCGTCCCCAAGGAAAGACTGACACAAGATGGAGCAGACTTGAATAAATGACGCAGGTGGAAAAGAAGCGGGGAAGTTGGCAATGTGATTCCTAAAATCTACCTGTTTATAGATAAAAGGTGGGGTTAAAAGCTATAAATAGTAGGTACTATAAGCTCAATTATTTTAGTAAATAAAAGCTTAATACAATCACGTGCCAAAAGTCTGGAATCACCCCGCTCGACCCCCGCTTTCCCACCAAGTTAGCTCAACCATCTCATCAACTTTAACACGCAGTATCTCGATGAAAAGTGGCTTCTGAAGAGCGCTCTTTTGGCTCAGAAATAAGCGGAAATTGCCAATTCAATCATGATTTTACTCCGGTCCAAAGAGCTGCAATAATGGCGGAGTTACGGGCCGGCAAATCTCAACGTACAGTTGCAGCTAACTTCAACACCACGCAAGGTACAATATCGAAGACCAAAAAAAGCTGGGAAGAAGAGGAAATACTGCAACCTAGGGCACGAAAAGGGCATCCTAAGAAACTAACGGCGCTGCAGATTGTAAGAATTAATTCATTTATTAATCGGCATCGTAAGATCACTTAGAATGACGTTCTTCTTGAGCTTGGTTTAGATGTCTCAATCCGTACCTTAAAACGACGTCTACAGAGCCATTGGCGCCGTAAATGGCGGTCAAAAAGACGGATTAAACTGTCAGAAGAAGACGCAAAAGCCAGGCTTAAACACTGTGAATTTTGGCTCCGTCATCTTGACGATTACATACAGGTAAGTTAGTTGAAAGTGAAGCTATCACCACTGACTTTGCCGTACAAATTTGCTTCAGTGACGAAGTTACTGTACAGAATGTACCGAACAACCCGACGGCTGGGTCTTTCGCCGACCTTATGAGAGATATAGGAAGGACCTAGTTAACATTCAGTCACACAGAAAGGCTTGTCAGTCGGTCATGTCCTGGGGAGCCATTGCTGGAACTAATAGGTCATATATTCTCCCTAAGATAAGGGATCCGGCGGCCAAAAAAGGAGGCTATTCCAGCTGGTCATATAGGAAAGCTCTTACAGAAGGTCTCCTCCCTTTCCTCGATGAATTTGAGCTAACTCAGCAAGACAACGCCCGTGTGCACATCGCCAAAGCTACAATAGATTGGTTGCTTTTACACGGAATTATTCCAATTAATTGGCCGGCACATTCCCCTGATTTAAGCCCAATTGAACATATCTGGAAGGCTTTAAAAGTTGAATTACGAAGGATTGATCCAGAATACATCAAATTAGGCAAAAGCGAGGCTCACAGGAAATTGCTGATTAAATGGATCCAAGAAGCGTGGGAGGCCTTGCCGGACCACCTGATTTTGAAGCTCACGAAATCTGCCGAAAACAGGCTTCGCACTTGCATGCGCGCGCGTGGTTGGTATACAAAATATTGATCTCCTGATTCAGGGCTTTAAAATTATATATAAATGAAGTTATCACGATAATTCCCTCTATTTCAGTTGCAATGTGAAGTCAGGCGGTGAGATCGAGACTTTTGGCCTGACATTTTAATACTTTAAAGAATATAACTACTATATAAGGCTAACATAACTATTAAAACTATTAAAATCATCTTATTTACTAATTAATAACTATCTTAAGCCTCTTATTATTCCCTTATTTCTTAAGATCATGGATGTCTTTTAAGACAGATCGGGGTAAGCCTTCATAATTCTTAACCCCATCCACGCTTCAAGGTCCGGCATACGAGCGCTATGAATGCGGTCAAGGAAAGCCATATCGCGAGTCGCACCTTTTCCCTCACTCTAATAGCGCCACCAAGTTGTAAAGTTCTCTCGCCAGGTCATGAACGACTCATCGCGAGGCTCATCTGGGTTCGAGGCCCAGTTTGAATAAGCGCCTGGATACGGCTCCGCCTTGGCCAGGTATTCTTCCAAGGGCACACGCTTGTATAAACCTTTATTGTCAGTAACCTTGATAAATGTGGCCGCAATCTCGGCAAAACTGACTTCATCCGTCGCCACTTCGAGACTGAGGCCTGCGGACTGAGAGGGATTGTCAAATATCCATAGGCTGTAGACCCCAATATCATCGAGAGCAATAAGCGGGACCTTACCGTCCCCTATCAATCTCATAGTCGGTTTACTGACAGGAACTCATACTGGTAGTAGGCAAAGGTAGCTTACCTGCAGGGTTCTCCCGAACAAATGATCCATCAGATTGCTGTTGGGGAACAAACATCCCATCGAAGATCATGTCAATGTACGGTCCTGTGGTAGCAGCGTGATCTTCATGCCGGATTGACAGTGGCTGAAGATCAGGTCACCAACGCGCCCTTTAGAGTCGCTGTGTCCACAGTGATACTGCTCATCCCAATTTGCCTTTCGAAGACCATAGTCAATGTTGGCAAAGACGTACCATATACAACCCCCCTTTCGACAGCCCCACCCTTTCGTCAAGTAAAAAAAAAAGAGCACCACCAAAATTCGTCAACTTCACTTACACGAAAGTTGGCCAGAATAAATAGCTACCTAAAAGAAGCTTCTTTTATTAATTATAGAAATAAGTAGAGATAATTATTTTAACCTGTTGAGGATATGCTAGGCACGTAATATATGCAAGTTATGCTATTAAAATATTTTCAAAATGGTCATTAACCTCCTTACTGCTCTTTCTCGTGATTTTTAATCTTTACACTTGATAACAGCAGAAAAATGCCTAAATCACAACTTCAATGGGAATATACAGAGGATGATATGGCTGAGGCCATATTAGATATTACCAATCATAGTTTTTCACCCCCTTAAGCGGCCCAGAGAAGAGGAGTGCCCTAAATAACCCTCATCGATAGACTTAACAGCCGTAGGGCCGCTAAAGACCAAATCCAGCCTCGCCGACGTTTATCCAAGAGCCAAGAAGATAGGCTCACTTTCTAGATACTCCGTCAGGAGTCTTTGGGCTATACTCCGTCCCATAGTCAGATCCGCGCTTGCGTCATAGGCCTGCTAAGACAGCAGGGCGAATATCCCGACTTAGGATATAACTAGGTAATTAAGTTTATTAATCGCCGCGCAGACCTAAAGACCAAGATGGGTAGACATCAAGAAGCTAAAAAGTTTGACTCTTTTACACCTAGAGCGGTTTATTAGTACTTTAATATCCAGGATAGCCAGTATAGCTAGATTAAGCCTGAAAACACCATCAACGTTAATGAAGGCGGTATTATGACTGGTTTTGGCAAGTATCTACCTCTATTCTTTATTAGTGCTTGAGTTTTATCTAACTAACCCTCTGGATCTAGGTCTAGATAGCCTGGTTGTTAGAAGTGTGGACCTGAAGCGTAAGGCCTTTCTTAAAGGACTATAGACTTAGAATTAGACATTATTTATCAAAGCTATCACTGCTAACGGCCGTGCTTTAGTTCCTGGCATAATATTCAAGGGGAAACAACTGCAGAAACAGTGGTTTCTTAAGGAGTTTAAGCAGATAGCAGACTGGTATTACATAACTTCGCCCAACAGGTGGACTAATGACCACATTGGCATTAAATGGCTTGAAAGAGTTTATCTGCCCCAGACCACGCCTACTGATATATTAGATGTAAGACTAATTATTTTAGATAGTCACGGAAGCTATGCAATAGTATATTCTTTATTTTCCCCACCTCAAGATCAGTGCTAAGTAATGGAAGGATGAATGGATGGCCATATGCTTTTTAAACAACGTTTATTACTGCTATTTACCAGCATACTGCTCTTATGGACTCCAGCCACTAGACAATGGAGTCTTTAACGCATTAAAGGCTGCATATCGACGACAGCTGGAAAGGTTCGCCTCATTAACTGATTCCGCTCCGATAGACAAGGTCAATTTCATCAGGGCCTACGCCAAGGCTCGCCGAGTTGGAATGACCAAGAAGAACGTACTGTCAGGCTGGAGGGTCACTGGCAACTGGCCGATTTCGCGTTCTAAAGCGCTGCGACACCCTGAAATCTAACAGGACAGGCCAAATAGCGGCCCAAGAGTGACTCCTGAACCTAGGCCGTATCTTGGCTCGGACGATACTCCACAGACGAGCCATCAAATTCGAGATCTTGGGTTGAATAAAACACCAAAGACGCGGAGACGGTATAACATGATAGCCAAGGGCTTTGAGGCTCAACAACAGACAGTAGCGGCGCATACGCAGAGGATTGCTAACCTAGAGGAAGAATTGGCTCGGCTGAAGAGAGGGAAGAAGAGGAAGGCGGTACCGAATCCTAATAGGCGTTTTATGACTCTCGGGGAGACTTTAGCTGTTAGAGAAGCCATACCTGAAGGGGAGACTCAAAACGAGTCTGTCATGGTAGAATCTGTCTGTTTAGATGAGCGAGAGTCAGAATCAGAGGCTAGCTCGGTCATTGAAGTGAGAGAGGAAGCCGTACCTCAGCAACGGACCACGCGGTCAGGACGGCTTATTAAAAGACCTAAATTCTAATAGAGATAGTTATTCGCTATTGTAAGATGACATATTTTGCATATGTCCCTTATTTTGGCCGAGTTGTTTACAAGTGAAGTTGTCCATTTTTGGTGGTCATCTTTTTTTTTTTGCTTGACGAAAGGGTGGGGCTGTCGAAAGGGGGGTTGTGTATGGTATCTGGTGAATTCAGGAAACGAAGAGAGGATCGAGTTCTGGGTAGGTGGGAAAGCGACTCATCGAAGACTAGCAAAACAATGCTTGCGTGTTATGCGTGGTGCTCTACGTAAGAACATATGTGGCCTGTCTTTCCCAGGTATGCATCGATGTACATTGGGCGCTCGGCAACTCGAGAAACGCATACCTCCGGAGGTTCAATACGCATGTATGAACTGGATTCATCACCAGACTAAGGCCGACTTCGAGCCTGACGACAGTAATGACATATATGATTTCCTGAAAACACATTTCCTTCATTGGCTAGAAGTTATGGGTCTGCTTGGAAGAATATCTGAGAGCATTGGATTTATAGGCGAGCTGCAGAGCATAGTCGACGTAAGTTGTTTGGCTTCTGCGTGGTAAGAATCTGCTGAGATAATTTTTCTACGCTGAAAAAGGTGCGCAAGTGCTAAGCTTCTTGCATGACGCGAAACGATTCGTGCTCAACTACCGATGGATCATCGATACTGCACCGCTTCAGCTGTACGCGTCGGCACTTGTCTTTGCACCAAAGCAGAGCATCATACGAAAAACATTCGAGCATTATCTCCCTGAATGGATCTCCTTACTCTTTAAGGTGGACTCGGGCTGGAATGCAGTTTTACAAACACTTGAGGGCTATAGCAGTTCGGTCAGGTTTGTGGCCTTTTCGAAGGATGACACACTCATAGCATCGGGGTCCCATGACAGGACTGTGAAGATATGGAGCGTGGCGATGGGCGAAGAAGAACGGACTCTTGAGGGTCATGCGGATGTGGTCACTTCTGTGGCCTTTTCGGACCACAGCAAGCTTATCGCCTGTTGACCTCATGCTGTATCGCACGTGAACCCCCACAGCTTGATTTGTCTACATTGGATTTGTCTGCCGCCTGAGGTTGATTTGTCCCAGTTCTGGACCTATCCGTAACTAAACCCTGACTTGTCCAAGAACTTGTTGACAGATGACTCATCGAAGAGGTGACTTGTCGTCCAGCAGCATTAGGTTGCCAGAGCAGTGACGATTGTAGCCGCTGACAACGGCGGCGATTCCCGCTTTCTTTCGGCCATCTATCTAGCCGCTTGTCGTTGGGCGATGCTATGTACGCGCATTGCCCTGAGCATCACTTGCGACACGGTTTTCGTTTTCGCGGGCGCCAACAAAGAATCCTTGTCCAGTGCAGCAGCGGTTGCGTCCCCTCTATCAGGCGCCGAAGAACCCGGCTGGATTGTGAATTAGCAAACCGCCAGCTCTCGAAGGCGAGATGAGTCCTACCGAAAATATCGAATGCCGCCCAAATTACGCCCTGGCCGACGAGGTTAGGAGGGCACCATCTATGATGACTGTTAGTTTTTCTTGCACATAGCTGAGGCAGGACGATGAGCATTCACAGGGAACCAGGCAACCCAAGGAAAAATGTCCAGTAGACCCACGGCGCCGTGATGACAGCAACGTAGCATAGCAGGACCATGCACGCATACAGCCAGCGTTGGGCGGGCCCCCGCCAGGTAGGTCTCAGGTGCCAAATGGGCACGATCAACAAGCAGATGAAAGTCACCGCCGGCAGGATTTCCATATATCTCAAGGTATCCTGCATGTAGTCCTTGATCGGCTTGTTGGGGAAGCGCCCCCACGTGTAGCCAATAAACCCGGCCGCGACGACCTGGAGGACCAGCTCTGCGATAGCTGAGGAAACATACCCGCCGACGTAGACAAATTCGCCGGCGTCGGGATCCTCTTCGGGCCCAGGATGGTCCTTACGCCAGACGAGAACACGAAGAGCCGCCATCAGGGGTAGCGTGAGCCTGGGCCGGGAGGCGTACAGTGCGAATATGGTGGCCTTGTGCAGATGCTCGTAGCCTTTTGTGTTGGTGACAAGAAGCATGCTGAAGACATTCCCGAGGGATGCGAGGCCGAATCCGAGAAGCCAGACGAACAGGTGGTTTCGCTTTTTTCCGTCCTTTTCACCGAAGCGGCCGCAAGTCAACCTGTTGACGACCGTCCTCCGCCCCAGTACAGCGCCGAGACACAGGGCACTGATGAGGGCGCTTGCGAGAAAGGTAGCGATGGTGTCAATAGGCGTCGGGCACTTCTTTGACCCGTCCAACGGGGCAATGATCCATTCAAGGGGAACGGGCGGGAGATCGGGGCCCGAGTCTTCGTAGCTGCCGTAGTTTCTCCCACTCCACGCATTCAGGGAAGAATGATACTGTCCAGCCGAGAAGGCCCCCGATGGTGGGTCCGGTGCGACGCCGCTCGTGGCCCCGTTACCGCCACCATGGATTCGCGGCGGTCTGAAAACAGCCATAACGATGAAAGAAGGCTTTTGCGAGACGATTGCGATGCTGTTGCGAGGATTAAAAATTTTCCTGCCACGAGTTTCTCATGAAATACTAGACACCCTTCTATATATTTCTACCATGGGAGGGAGATTATACTACGAGCGAAAGAAGCCGCCACCTTTCAGGAGGCCTCCAGCTCCTGTTTGGACATAGTCGACAGCGCCTCCCGCCACCATCCATGGCTCAAGCACGACCGGTCCAATCCTGAGCCTAGTGAAGAGGCACCAGTGATGCCAAGACGTTAGCTTGGCCTTTTGGAGGTACACCTGAGTCCAGGGAAATCCTGTGCTCCTCTCGGGCTTCAACCGCTCGTCGACCAATGGGCACGAACATCTGACAAAGGCGTTGTCGCTTTGGCTTGCCTCCACAAATGACCCGGCGGCAATACATTTGTCGTGATGAGTATAGCCCCCGACCTTGAACTGTGGAACCTACCTCGCAGCCGGCGATCAATCGTGAGTCTCTCGCGTCTGCCCACCCCCCTTTCCCCGGGCCATTGTTTCTATCGTCCGCTACAACCAGCCAGTTCGCGTTCTCGGGAAGCTCATTTGCAGAATCCACAACAAGGACGCCACCAAGGGTCATCGAGGGGACTGTAGCGGTCTCGTGCACCTCTGTGGTAGCCAAAGAGAATCGGCCCAAGGGGTTGGAGGGAGGTAGATTTCTAGCAGGACGAGCGTGAGTTTGCATCCTGGTGTCTCTTGTTGGAGACGATGAAGCTTCTATGAAAGTGCCGAGCGCCTGCTCGTGCGCGGTGCACGGAGGACAGTGACATAAAATGGTGGTGCGGTGATGCAACACAGGCAAGTGGGATGATGCCACCGTATTGCACATTGAAGCGGCGCAGTCCGAAAACTGCCCTATTCAGGCGGGTAGCCTCTTCTTCCAAGATTTGGTTCTTCTGGCGGAGCTCTCGTTTGATTCCGTCGGAGCCGGAGCCGGAGTTCTTGAGATCTGCGAGCTCCGCCTCGAGCCTCAGCATGTGGTCCTTGGTTCTCGCGCAGATGGATCGCTGCGCTTCACGGTCCTTTTCTCGCTTTCGCTGGAATTGACATGGTGTCATCGCCAAGACTTTCCTGGTGCCTGCTTCGATTAGGTTTCGTGCAAGGGAATAGGTTAGGGGGCAGCGTGAGCTTCAATGCATCACTTGGGACGATTATCTGCGGAACAGGCATCGCGTTGACAGATTCGGCGACACTGATCTATGAATTTCAGTGGTATATGTAGTGTGAGAAATATGGAACTTTACAATGATAAGGAGGGGTGCAGCCCCTGTAAGAGTCGCCCGATGGCGCCAGAATGCTTGGCGCCTGTCACCCCCACCTACTGGCAAGCCGAGAGCAATGACGAAGATGTCCATTGCAATGCTGTCAGCTCTCTTCCCAAGAACAACCCTGCCACTTACGCGGTCAGTTTTAAGCCGGCTCTGTAAAGAACTCATTAATCATGCCAGTTGAACTAAGGCAAGTTTTGAGATTGCCGTATCTAGATTCTCAGAGTCTTTATTAAGCCCTAGAGTACATGGGTAATGCGCGGGGTGAGGACAACGTCGATCTCAGTCTTTGGGCCTTTAACCCTATCATGGCCAACTCTGCAACTCAATCCGTCGAATCCATCCTGCATCACATTCCAAAGACGATCCATCTGATTCAATATCTCCAGGACTTGTTCCGGTGACATTGAACAGCAAGGGTTCATGATTCTATCGCTTAACTTCATAAGACACTTCGATGCTACCCGGATCTATAACAAACCTGTTAGATATACGAGATTGAAGGGGAGTTTAGCATACGAACCAAATCCAAATCACACTCCATCAAAACTAGTGGCTTTGTCTTAGCTTGCCCAGCCGTGCAAGTTCTCGACTTTTTGTCTTTGGTACTGGTTAACGCTGCTGAGTGACGCATCTCTGTTAGAAGGCTGAGACTTGACATTGAGCGATGGTGGGGAGACACAAGTGGCGGCGACGAAGCGTCTTTAAGGGATTCTACCAGTGGTTTCCAATGTGGACCAACCGGAATGACTCGACAACATTCTGTCAAGAGCTAGTTCCAATAGCCATCAGGGAGGCTAATGAATAGCTTTCAAGCTACGATGTGAAATAGCATTTGAGCGTAATACGAAAACTGCGGTGCCAATTAGGCTAAACGCGTCTCTACAGTCGTGTTCGTAAGACTACGATTCACTTCAGCTGCTAAACCTTTTTATCTCAGGCCGATAGCTTCAGGAGGGATATTGATCAATTGGATTGTACCCATATTTATGCTCGTTTGGCATTGGTTAAGTATTTCAGATAATTCAAAAACCCAGCTATTAGTTAAAGTCCACCCCTCCCTGCTGTTTACTGTGCCGATCTTCCGCATGTCACGACTGAATCTTTGCAGCTTCTCCGATCTTCCCCGCTGTTGGAGGTCTCCATAATAGCAAAGCCAATTCGACCTGGTTATCAATCCTCGTCTGCGACACAGCATATAAAATTCTGAGCTGCAGGTATCTCGTCATGCTCAATCGCCTTGCCGTTTATCAAGCTTCACGGTCTACATACCAAAAGGGATTTCTAACTCTTGTAAACGCCTAACACTACCCGAAGCTTCCATTGGCTCGAAAGAGGGCCACGGGCATGTACCATTCTTCGCAAGGTTTAGCACCGGGCATCACAAGACTGGAATGGCAGTATCGCGTACGGCGCCAGGGGTCGAAGCTGAAAACGCGAGCAATATGCTAGGTTCGCTATCTCGTGTCGATCGTAAATGATATGATACTGCTTCCCGTTAGTCTAGCTGGGAATGGCCGCTTAGACCACTTAATCGCCATTTCTATGAAGCGCTAGTCGGAAGCAGGAGCTAATCAGTTTTTGACTGTGATCACCTGTTGTGGCGTTGTAAGCTAGAAGCCACACACTGATAAGAGGTTCAAACAACTGACTGGTGCTGTCAGTTTCCAGCAAGACTGAATGTCGGAAGGCTGTCAGGCCAGTTCAAAATGATCCGGGGGGGGGGGTGTTGACAAAGGTGAAAAGGCAGTGCAGATGAAACCCGATAATCATCAGGCATCGGTACTCCATCAGGACTCCTTGCATTCATGTTCCAGTGTCTGTCTCAGTTCATTTTGGTCATCATGTGCCCCATGCAGCGATTCGCGTAATTCCAGTGCAGATTCGTGACCCCTTACATCGCAGTGCCAAAAAGCGGGCGCCAATAGACTGTGAGTAACGATCGTTTTCTTTGCGCTCATACGATCCTAATTTCGGCCCACCAGCTCAGACCAGCCGAAATGCAAGCCTCAAATGCAGAGAAACTCTCTTGTGTTGCACAAGCCGTAATGGCATTGGATGCAAACAGCCTCAGACAACATTTGAAAATGTCTAAGAATTGTGGTTGGCGATGTGAGTTGCATTTGCTTCTGCTGGCAGAACCAAGTCTCTCGCATCCATGCTTTCGCAGGCCATCCACCAGGTATATATAAATACCATCGTTCTCGCCAGAATTCGAAGTTACCAAACTTAAGCACTATATTTAAAAGTTCAACAATCAACGCAAAAAGCTACGTATCATGTGTCAAAAAATTGGAAAGGACGGCAATATGTCGTTTGCCTCCTTGGCTGTTAACCAGAGCCCTATCAAGCGTTGAAGTAACGGCGAGGGTGGAACAAGTCCAAAATTGTTGGTATAGGGTCGTGGTGTCTTCGTTTTCGTCGATTTAGCCATGATTTGAGCACAATGCCCATGTAGTTCACTCGATCAGCTTTGGGCCCCATTCTTATGTATACAGCCGGTGATGTCAGAGTTTCGTCATAGGAGTAAAGCATGAGTGCTGACCAGATTAAACTTTTAATTAAACTGTTGTTTAAAGCCAATAAATGCGGCCCATTAGCGATAGCAGCTGCAATTGGTATATTTGTGGAGGAAGGGGGTGCGAAACAGTTTGGGATGACAAGGGAGAGCAAGATCGTATCAAGTCCCCAATGTCCTCTTGTTTGTTCGCAAATCTGTCACGTATATCGATTCGCCAAGGGTGAAGCGGTCGGACCGGTCGAGTTGGCGGTTTCTCTGAGAACGATCAGTCCCTACGTTAAAACTGGCATCAAAAGCGTGGCATGTTTCGAGATGCCGGTATAGTATTGGCAGAAAGGATATACGCGCTCGTTGTTCGGCTTCCGGTGTCACTCCTCATGGGCACTACTTCCTGCAAGATGGGAAAGACGTTAGTGATCCCGTAACTTCTCTTCGAGATTTCTCCATGTTGTCTATGGTGTTGATAAAATGTAGGCGAATACCAGGTGTGATTCGTTTTAAGGGGCTTAAGTACACCAAAATGAGGTAAAACAAAGCTATCAATTCAGGAGACAGATCCATCTTTAGCCTGAGGCGATCACCCTGGGACGGATAAGAAAGTCTGATATCTTATCGATAAGCCGTGTCAAGATCGCTTGGTGCCTAAGGCAGTATCTTACCGCTGCCACCCTGTGAAGTTTCGGCCCATTTCCGCGTCTATTATATGACTCGGCTATACCGCCATCTGTGTGGACAGCTCGCGTGCTGATGTCTAAGCGCTGAGTCAAAAACTAATAGTGCCAGTCGATCACATTCGAAAGCAGATGAGCTTTGGTATCAACACACAAAATGACATACGGCACAAGCGTTTTAAATTGTTGGTGAACTCAGCCCGCTGCTCGTGTTTTCAGCTTTGGTGAATAATTGTCTTTTAAAAACTGACGGATGTGCACTATTAAAGGTTAAGTGTTTATTTTCCCTCTACTTATCAACAACAGTGGCCAAACCGTCAGCAAAATTCCGACGGCTCAATGCCCCACGCAATGCTGTCATTCCAATCCTTAACATCACGCCAGTCCTGCGACGGCCCCAAATCGCATATTGTACCTGTCAATCAAAGCTTTGTTACGGTAAGTAATGCCCGCTTCCAATTACCGCCTGACTAACCTTGGCACCCCTTATTTTAGATTCGTATGACCTCACAAAGAATGATATATATTCTTGATCGCCTGTTGAGCCAGTCCGTGATAGCATCGGAGACTGTTGATCGCTTAAAAGAGATGGCAAGTCTGGTGGAATTGATGGAGCATGAAGCCCAGCATATAGCCAGGCAGTTGAACATGCCGAGAGAAGCACAGCAGAACTAGCACTCTCCACATGATCTGCCTGAGGGATTCTTGGCTTAAAGCCTGATGTTAGTTTGAGGAGGGTGGGTTCTTCGTAGGCAGTTAGCAATAGCATTCCAAAGCCAATGTTGGCTCATGGTGGCGATCTGTGTCTTACCGATATTGAACTAGATTGTCGGTGACAGGTCCATTTGCAGGCATCTTTACTAACGCTACGTGGCCTGTCAAGCGAGACACAGATCGCTCTGGTGCAAAAGCTGTCATGCGCGGCGCGTTCAAAATTTATATTAATAGGCTGTTCTTAGTGCCAGAGCCTATGAGTTCTGTTTATCCAGATTGCAAAATATATTAACATAAATACATGACAAATATTTCTATGTCTGACTATATTCCGTCAGCCAGTTCATTCGAAGCGCGAGGGAAAGCGTGAGGTGCTTGTAGGTCGTAGCCGGAAGACTCCTGAACTTGACTACCTGACACTCATGCTCCAGGTTTAGGTGTAACGCCCGAGTACTGTTGGCTCTAACACTGCAGAGCCATTTAGTCACCGCTAGACCCCCTGCCATTTCGGAACATGGTTTGCGACCAATACGCTCTCCTCTCTGTGTCTCACTTCTCTTCTCGCAGAGACAGTCGTCGCTTTAACACTCGTGCCACGTTGCTGAGCCCAGCACAGATCTTGAAGGGCGGGACACTGGGGGGCGCTGTAGAAGATGATTACGTAGCGCTACAAGTGTTGAAATAATCCGTCAGCTATCCTCACACGCGGTGCTCACGGAAGTAATACATTGCTAAGTAAATCCTTATGTCACTATAATTACTGAAAATCTTACGCTTAATGTTCATTAAGGTACTAGAGAGCTGTCGGGCTTAACAGAAAATATGATTACTTGAGTGAAGTATGTGCACTAGTATGACAAACCAGCGTGCACGGTGACCCCCATAAAGGTACCGTTTTCCTCCATTTCTCAACCGTGTCTCGTTGAACTCTTGTGGTTTCATCCTGGCCTCGGCTACTTCCAGGAGATTTGGACTCGCGCGCATCGTTGCCTTTCCGTCTGTATAGGTATCGAGCATCGTTCCTTTCCCCGATGACGCGCTGAAAAGTTTGCAAAGCACTTGGATTGTCTGGAACAGTTATAACAGTCGATTCATCTTTCTCGGTGCCACTCGATGTAAGTCTGAATGACGAAGCGTGAGGGGTGTCAGTGTTGGTAGATATATATGGCATTATAAGACAGGGCTCACCAGTATCCAAGGAACCACGGCTCTGGCTCATGTTGAAAAGAGAATATGAACATAAAGCTGAAATGTTCAGAGACGGTTAGCAACAGAGATCTAGTGGTAAGTGCTTGTCAAATACCCTTTACCCAAAGATTCTTCGTACAGATCCCGACAATGCCAGAGCCTTATTTGCAACTGCAACCAAGCTGTGCAGGCACAACCCAAGCCATTTTTTAGGACAGCAAGACGTAAGTCTGCACGCCTTTGCTGCTTGGAAGCACAAACCCTAGCCTCCCTTCGTCTTGCTGTCAGCCACCAACAGAAGTACCTGACTACATATCAGATGCACGCTGAGCCTGTCACAATCATGCCCCCACCAGCAAGGTCTGTCTCAGCGGCTGAGTGCTCTTGGCAGTTTGTTATCTTAGCTGAAAGCTACGCATTGGAGTTCGTCTGATCAATGCGGTAAGCAGTAACCCAAGAGATGTCAATGAGATGAAAATTATTGGCAAGAAGTAGTGCTTGACAAGATGTTAGTGGGGCATCAACCAACTTTTTATTTAAAGAGAACACAGCTTGGGCATGAAGGTATCAGCTTTTCTAAGATGGCCTGGAAGAGAGTCATCCCCTACAAGTTAGTTGCCTTACAGGCTGATCTGTGCGTTGGTGTAAGTCTTAGAGCCAACACTGTGGGGAAAACGAGGAGCCCGCTTTGTCCAGTGATCCTAACGCCATGCACGCGATGGAACGGTCAAAGCACACATTCTAAAGATCCAAGAGCATTGGGTTCGCTTATGATTAGTTTGAAGATCCGTAGGTATTAGCGAAGGCAGCGAATTACGGTCTTTACCAAGCTGTCAGGGACTGTCAAGGGTTATTTGAACGCATTAGAAAGGAGCGATTGTCTTCGGGGAAAGTCCCTTCTTATCTCCCGCTCTGCGTACGTGACATTTCCTCACAAATAGCTTTCACCTTGTTGATATCGCCAGTGACCGCTTCGTCCGATATGTCTTGGCCAAATTCGATCCTTGTTTTCAACCAGATCGTAGAGCACGTAGCTCGATGTGCGGAAAAGCTTGCAGGTATACAACCACTGGCGCGCAAACGCGAAGACGATATGCGAGCTATGCGGGCTAAGATTAGCACGGCGTGGGATCTTATTCCCCATACCAGTCATGCCCTTGAACGAGACCGATTACAAGCAGAAATACAAGGCTACTTTACCAAGCTACGAGAACTTGAGCAGAACTACGAGTCGGTTTTGGGAGATGCACACGAAGACTATGAGCATCAAGCCGACATAGCTGTCAGAGGTCTTTGTGAAGCTCTTGACGAAGCAGCGGACACATTGTTAGGATCACGAAGCCGAAGGATTGACGGGGCGACAGAAAACCAGAAACATGACATCTGAGCACCAAGTAAGCTTAAGACAGTACTAACCCGCTCGCTCAATTTTACTAACGAACTAAAACAACAGCACGTGAAGATTCAGCAAGCCAACACAACTGCGACAGCTACGCTTCGACTCTGTTCCCAATGTGCAACTCACTTCACCTGAGACTTGATCCACTTGACGTCATGAAGGGCACCAGCAATTAATTGTCACAAGCCGGATCCCTCTAGAATTGCTTTGGGGCAAGCAAAGATGTCCTTTAAGATAATGTGGAGTTCAGTGTCAACTTTAGATGAGACGAAACAAATTTTATTTACGCAAGGTTACCAAAATTGCACACATTACCTAGTCTAGCCGTTGAACCCTTAGCTTCAAGCCAAGCTCAAGGACTGAACCGCCAATAAGGTCCCCATTTCTTCATATATCGACAATTTATGCGTTGCCAAGTTCAGACAACATAGCCGCCCAATCTAATCAAGCTGTTGTAGAACGAATAGATGGGGTCGAGCTGGCATTGTGTTTCGGTGTAAGAGTGAAGCCACGTCCGTTGAATGGCGTACCAAGCGGTTCCGTTGTGGCTTCTGACTTGGCTGGTGGTGACGTACTTTTAGACGGCCTGTTGCCTCCCGTTTGATGCAAGCTGATCGTAGTAAAGTCTTGGGAGATTTGTTGAAGAGATTCCTCCTTAAAATGCCCTCCAGCTTGCTTGAGTCTCGAGCCGACGCCATGGTTCTTTCCATTAAGCGGTTTGCCATCTGTTGAGACCATAAATTGAATAGTATCATCACCCTCAGCGTGGTTTTCGATATTACTGATCTTCTCTTCGAGATAAGTGTCAATGTTTGAGCAGAGATTCAAGGAATGGCGTAGGGCCTCAGCTTCATCGTTGAGGTTATTGAGTAGCAGTTTATCATCTAGTAATACGGCAGTTTGCGAGCCAGCGCCAACTCGCTCAGCTACTTTCTGGCGATGTCTCATTAGTCGCTCCAGTGCGAATCCAATGTAGTCTTTGCATCCACCGAGTCCTTCGCTGACAACCATACTCGATGTTGGGTGCGGGCCCATAAGATTGGGAGTATCCCCTTCTCCTATGCCAAATCGAAGTTGGATCTGATCAATATGCCGAGAAAGCTCAAGGCAAAGCTGAAGTCCCTTTTCGGTACTAAGACGCTCGTTTTCTATGTATTGAATCGTCGCTTCGTCTGGTTCGGGATTGGAAAGGGCCCGGTAAGCAAGGGCATCGAGTTTCTGCTTCACCTCTGCGAGATGTGCCTCTAGATCAATTGTTGTTGTCTCGATCAATCCTCGGCAAGATCGAATGGCTTCGACGGTGATAGTAGATGTGCGGCTGGGTAGAAAAGACAGGTAAGCATGATGGCATATCATTGTAGATGTGAATACTTACAGATTCGCAAAGCCAAGAACGACAACAATGGTGGGTTTGTAGCCAATGAGCTGCTGTCGAAAGCCTTCAATTCCGTCGCCGCCCCGGTATGTGAGCCTGGCCCAATCCCGAAAACTAGCTCGATCTTCACTAGACCGCGAACTGCAGGCTCTCAGCTCTCGCTCAAATTCCTCACATGAACGAGTGCATTGCTCCAACATAACTTTGAGAGCTGACAGGTCCACTTCAGCGCCCCGCCAGGTGCTTGGCAGAGTTCTTGGAGTACTGTACTTAGTTCTGCTAACTCTGAAAGGAGTTCCCTGAGTTGACGTGGGAGGCTTTGAAAGCTTTGCACGGCTTCTCGAACCTTAGTGACAGATTGATGCGCGAATGTCGCCAACGCAAGAAGACCAGAAACAAGGCCAATAGCTTCAGCCATTGAATAGAGATGTTATAAGTTGAATTGTTCTGGTTTTGTTGATCTCGTTATTGCGATTGACGAGAGATATTTATCTTTTTCCCCTGGTCACAAAAGGCATTCAAGGAGCAAACGGGACTGCCAGGCGCCTCGGATCTAGCCAATACTTGACCATAAGCAGCCTTACGCAGACAGGTGGCCCTTGTGAACAGCTCAATGCATCGTGCTGTCTCGGCGGTAGAGATTCGATTGTGGGTAAATGATTGGGCAGCCCAAGTCCAGTACATGCATCGGTTCGGCAGTCCGACGTGGAGGAACAGCCCTCTTGTGATCAAACTCTCCTGCGTCTAAAGCTGGCGGCTGTTACGGAGCGCTGATAGGCGTGGCCGGAGTGTGCAGGTCTTTGCTTGTTTCAGTCTTTTGATCATGCGGCAGGAATTGGGACGGTACGGTATTGATGGACTTGGGACGGAACGCCTGACGCGTTAGGATAGTGGGCGTTTTTGAAGAGTGATAGATATGCTATGGTACTGTACTACAGAGAGAAAATTGGCCTTCCAATGAGGTGTCAAGTTTCGGCCTAAGGCAGAAAACTGGTCAAATTCCGTTCCATCTGTTCCAGTAAAATGAAGGTGCCTGGGTTGTCCAATCAACAGCCAGAAATTTTGCTATGATTAGGTACACATGAGACGTGGCCACTTGCGCAGTTGTCTTTTTGCTACTGTAGCCTACAAAATGACAAGAAAGAGGAGAACGGAGTTGATCTCTAGGTGTCTAATGAAGCCACCACATGCACAGGACAACGGCATTCGTTGAATAACCGCCGCAAGCCAGGAAGGCATGATCTCCCCTAATGAAAGCTAGCGAAAAGTCCAGGCCTGGCTTCACATGGAGATAGCTCTGGACAGGGTCTAAGAGCAAGGCAACACACAAGAGCGTTGCTTAGAACGATTCATCCTTAGCTATCCTTACTGAGACTTCTGCACGTAAAGCAAGGTGAATCCTCGGATATTAATGTTGCATTTCTCTCCCAGCGCTTAGACCCTGGTATGTAGACAAAGGGTTGGAGTAAATACAGCGTCTAAGATTTTGAGTGGTTGAACTGCAGCCAGTGAAAGTAGGGAACGAGCCGCTGAGCCAGGCCCACAGCGACCGCTGCACTCCCTAACTCCACTGACCAGACATGCCAGATGTACTCGCTTCATATGGTATATCGTGTTCATTTGGACCCCTAGTTCTTGCAGGAGGGGTACCAGTTAATGTGATTTGGCCCTTCAAGTATTGGAGGACATTAGACGTGTAAAAGCAAGCGATAAGACGGGGCTAGAACGGTAAAGAACCTCTACCAGAGCGCTAATAGGAGTCAATCGCGTCTGTCGAGTTGAGCGAGGATGAGTGAGGTATTTTATCACGATACTGCCTCATGGTTGACTGGAACATCTAAGTCTCTTAACATTCTTCTGTCTTTCGATTTGTGTTTCAATCAGAAATCGACTTATTGCAGATATTACAATGGATCCTGGAAGCATCACTGGTATCGGTTTGGCAATCGTCCCACTTGCGGTTCAATCAATCAAATCACTCAAAGACACCGTTACTCGTTACAAAGGCCGCGACAAGACACTTGCTAGGCTACATCATGTGCTTGAGGATCTGGATAACATTCTGGAGGTGCTGGAACGGGCTGTTGACTCGGAAGCATCGACGCGGGCTCTTCTGGAGGGCCCTGTCAGCCGAAGCAATATCTTATGCCGCGATTTTAAGACCGCCATGCAGGCATTTGGCGGGACATCTAGGATGGGCTTTCGAGATTAGGCCAGGATGGAGTTTATAACAGGCGACATAAATGAGTTCATGGACAGGTTAGAAGGGTATAAAGCAATGATCTCAGTAGGTCTAGGTATTATCATTATATTAGTCTTCTATATCTGGCCAACTTAGATCCTATAACTAACCTTGGTTTTCTTACTATTTTAGGCAAACATCCAAAGTCTCCCACCAAGTTCTTAAAGAATACAACGAGATAATACAGGATATAATACACAGCCTTAATATTAATCTACAACGCCTTAATAAAAAAATGGAGCTTCTTATCCAAGAAAGCAAAACCAGCAGCGCTTCAGATACAGGCACTGACCTAAGGGACGAGCAGGCTGTAACAGAGCAATGCCTCCGAATTTGCCAAGATGCTCGTTCTTACATCGACTCACTAGCAGACCAGGAAGAATCCCTAAAGGATCAGTCGCTCTCAGAATCCATTGCTAATAGCAAGGGTCCATTCGAGGCACAATTACTCATACGCCAAACATTAAATAAGAGTCGAGATAACCTCGCTTAGACCATTGGCCAGCTTCAGGAACGGTTGGATTCCATGGCAATAAGCAGGACGCCCAAGAGTGACCTTAGCTACCTACAATTAGAGGGAGACTTAAAAACTTCAAAGCAGTGCTTAGAGCTATGCAAAACTGCATCTAAGCAGGTTACATATCAAAAGGTCTACACTGTCGGGGAGATAATCGCTGACGGTGACAGCGATCAAGTAGTAATCACGACCCTCGCAGACCTCTTTGATATCAAGAAGGCATCGTCAACAAACAGATCAGCGCAGTGGATAGGCTCTTTGTCGGATAAAACAGCGCGACAAGTGTCTAAAGATCGGTACAGTAGTCGTTTTGGTGCTATGGCCGCGGATGGGGCTGGCGATGGCATTTACACCATGCTTTCGACATCCAACACTCGCGAAGTCAACAGTAGCCTGGCACGACGATCTGGGAAGACGGGGCAGCCAGTGGCGCCAGAGGCGGTGCATAGGCGGCCTTCTCCAAATGAGATAAGAAAACGGGCGACGGAAGACGGTGATGAGATGGAGAAACGCCGATAGAACAATCCACAGTGAACGGATCCATGCTTAAGTCGCCTTTGTACAATGTGTAGTTTCAGGTGTCAATGACGTAACCTTGCTCCTGTGTTGGGCGGGGCATACTCGCCATTTGAAGGCCGAGCTTTACATGAAGATCCCCTCTTCTCCACATTCACACATGACTCTGGACAGGGCCCAAGAGCCAGGCAACGCTCTTTTACGTTGCTTAAAAGACTTCGTCATCAACCATTTGTACTGAGGCGACCAATAACGTTCCATGCTCTTCGATGAAAGCGCGTACTACCAACCCAACGAACCCGCACAAATGGACCCCGCAATCAGTTCACGCCGAAGCTGAGCATAATTGCAGAGTGATGATTTCCTACACGCTATCCAAGAGGTCTATAAGCCAACAATAGATGAGGATCGCCTTCTGCAGGATATCGTAGTGGAGGTCGTTAATGCACATCTGGAACTTTTGGATCAGTCAAGATGGCAAGAGTCAATTAAAAAGCTTGGTCTTTGTTTCGTGCAGTATATTAATACAGAACATTAGCCTCGGGCAACTCATCAACTACCTGTTTGTGAACGCCAAGAGGCGTCGTTGCCCCAGCTTGCTTCCCATTGCTCCAGTCTTGAATGTACTGGTGTGCTTGACATGAGATGTATTCTTGAATCAAATGGCAATCGCAGCCGGCGTGCTGCAACAGTTTCATGTTGAGGTCATAGACTTGCATAGTGAGGTCGGAGACATAATTTGACAAGTCACGGTTTACGCGTTCCATGTCTTGGTCTGCTCGAAGCCTCTTTGCGTCTTCACGCTTTTTGACCCGGAACTTATTGGACGCTATGCGGTTCCTTTCCTTAGCCGTTCTGCTGTGCTTATCGATTCCTTCGTCTGGGTCGGGAGACAGTGTTTTCCTAGTCTGGGGAGCTGGTTTCGCTCTGCCACCACGGATTTTAGGCTTTGTCGAGGTAGTGTCGGGCTTTGATGGTTTTCGAGTTGAGACGCGTCTCGAAGCCTTTGAAGAATGTGGCCGACTCGCGTTGTGCTCGCGTTTGTCAGGCTGGGTTGGTAAGGAGCCACGGCGGCTCTCCAACTTGCCGGTCGCAACGTCTATTCTAGTTGGATCGGTGGGCGGGGATGGAAGTGGGTAATCGCTTTTCGAGGTTATAGGAGATGTCCACTGAGTCAAGGCATCTTGATCGCAGGAATAGTTGAAGTATAGCGGCTGCTGTTGTTCATGGACGTTTGAAGCGGCGATTGTGGATGATTCGGCAAAGGTTGCATCCTCTACAAGCGACCACTGTTCCCAAAAACCTCGAGAGGGTACGCTGTAGAGATGAATGTCTGACGGATCATGGGCGATGGAGTTCGTGTCGCCGGGAGGGTACTGAGCCGATTGTTGGCAGAGAGAATACACAGCGCTCATCTCGGCTCGTGAAAGATATAGCTTGATTGATTATCAATTCATGGCCGTGAAGCAACTGGAGCAGTAATGAGGGCAGCTGCCAAAGATCGAGCTTGGACAGAGGACATGGCTATAAACAAGAATAGCGGAGGTGTCTTTGGTACAGGGACATAATGCGGGGGGGCAACAACAGGCGAAGGCGGAGTGGCGCGTACTGTAGGTGTACCCGTTGGCGAGACCTGACGGTGGCCAACTAAGCAAGCTTAGTTGGGCACAAAAGTCCGGGACAGTCACAAAAGGCTGGGACACATCTTCATTGGTGTGATTTGCCCTGTATGATGTTATCCGATAATTCTCCAAGGAAAAGTCTGGAAATAACAGGGAATTACATAGATACATCAAACCTAACATTTGCCAACCAAATTTGCTAGCATTCAAGATTGTCCCAGCCTTTTGTGACTGTCCCGGACTTTTGTGCCCAACTAAGCTTGCTTAGTTGGCCACCGTCAGGTCTCGCCAACGGGTAACACAGTGGTCGAGCAATGTGCGGAAGAACTATGGAAAAGCCAATGTCTGAGCACAGAAAGAGATTAGGCCGAAGTAGAGATGCAAGCAATAGAACTCGAGTTTGGGTTTTAGTGGGGCAAAATAACCCAAACGAGATACCAAAGTTGATTGACAATTGGGTATTTCGGTCCAGCGTGCTTGAAGTGGACTTGATTTCGGATCCTTGACTGCAGTACCCATTCCGAGGCACAAGACTTTGCCTGTCTCAACTGCCACCCTAGCTGCACCCACAAGGCGCCGAGCCGTCGCACGGACACAAGGCGAGCGCCAAAACGGCTTACGGAAGACTTCCCAAGTATATGGCATGTTGTTATTTCGGCGTCGGCCCTCTGTCGCCGGGTTGTATCTGTTGGACTGTTGATCAAATGTGATAATGCACCTAATACGCTGCGGATCTCTTGGCTTTTACGTGGCTGCTCCATGGGGACCCATGTCTCGGGTGACACTTGAACCGCGCCTCAGTGGATAGTTGTAACCATCCCTTACTACTAAGAAACATGAATTACATGGCTTGGCGTGAGAAGCCTATCTCATTCTCTCCATAAAGAGATCATGTTTCATGGATCAAGACGACAGGTCACTGATGTGTGGCGTACGAGACCATCCTGCACGATACACCAGGTCCAGGGCTTGGTGATGGCATTCAGCGATTGGAAGAAATTGTGGGGTTGGACCGCGGCCGACGGCTTTAAATGATGAGAACTTGAGACATCTGGTATCTGGTATGATGGAGTGAGAAATGGCAAAGATGAACATCGAATTTCTGCGATACTTAAAGCGTCAGCTTGAGCAGCCTGTCAGTAGCCTTGCTGTTGTTGGTTAGATTTATTGTTGCGACTTTTATTTTTGTCTCTTCCTGTTCTGAGATATGGCCCTGACTTGTATGCGCGCATTCTGATTCGGCTATACATTTATCCTCTTATTTTCATCCCGGAAGAAATACCATGTACGAAAAAAAACACGACAGCGCGGCCCTGGCCCGCCGGCTCAGGAAGCAGGAAGCCGATCGCAAGTCCCAGAAGCAGGCGCGTGAGAGGACAAAAAGTCGCATCAAGCATCTTGAGAACATGGTTGAAATTTTACGACAAGACGATTCAAAGGCGCAAATAGTCTCGTTATTGCATCAGCTGGACCAGGTCACAAAGGAAAGGGACACTTTATTACAGGTGCTCGGCTCGCTAAACTCAACTATTCGCCGTCAACTTGGTAACCACACCGGGAGTAATCCTGCTTCAGACACAACGTCCGGGTTATCGACGCACGCATCAACAAGAGGGCCTGAACTCCCAGAATGGGGAAAACGAGCAGTCTCAGTCAATGGCAATAGGGAATTATCAGAAATAGGTAGCCCTACAGTGCTAGAAAACTCAACGGGCTCTCAGCCAAGCAGTCTCTTTGCCTGCGACAGCTGGACCTCCACCGTTAGCAACGAGCCATATCCCCCAGCTATGGTCTTTGACAACCCAATCTGCCCACCCAACGTGGATCAGCTTTGGCAGTTTACAATGTTGCCCGAAAACGAGAGTGGTATTTTCTTGGCCACACAGAGTTTCCCAACTTTGACACGCGACAAAGTGCTGATGTGACGCATTCATGAAAGACAGCAGCCACCAAGAGTTTCACTGGAATTTCTGCGAAATTTATCTAGTAAGATATTTCAGATATGGTAACAACTCTTTGCGACGCATAGATGGAGGAACGAAAATTTTCATTGAGGTCAATTATAATTTATTGCGTCCTTCCTCTCCGGGCTCTAATAATCGGTTCCCTGTCAGTATTGGCCCTTCTGGACGTTCCACCGTAGCAGCCCCCTTTACTGAACTTTGGTTGTTCTTATGACGTACGACATCCACGGCTGTCGCGAGTACGGGTAACGGGAAGCTTTCATTCTGTCACACTCTGTTAGTCACAGTAAGCATAGTGTGTCAGTGAGACTGACTTTTTCCTCGACAGACAGCGGTAACGCTTTGTCAGTAGACTTAAACTCATACTTTTCGCCCTTGCGGCGTATACAGACATATACCTCGGCGTCATAAACCTGGTGGATAATGAGGCCGTTATTCTTGAGTGTGCCCCATTTTTTCTTGAAGTTCTCATTACTCCGGTCTCTTTTTCTCACGCGCACGCTCTCAATGACCGCCATTGTTATCGCAATGAGGGAAAGTTGACAGAACAATCAGCTAGGGACAGGATATATATAGCAATCCTTCTCTAGTCCTTTTCCAGTAACCGCAGGGTTAACAATTTTGCTTTCGAGTGTTGTGTATTTAGGAAGCTGCTTTTGGCTCCTCTGCGATGTTGCTGGTTATGTTATGTTATGTTATGTTATGTATATTTTTCGTCCGGGGGGCCATCAGCCCCGAAAAGTCTCCTAAGGGAGCACAGGACGTGCTGAGCTAAACTATCTACAATCGCTGCCGTACTGATCCTCGCTCAGGTCATCTGCAAGGCCTCTTGCGTCGGAGCCGTATACATGCTCGAGCGTTTTCTGTACTCATCGCCCCAAGAGGCACCTCTCTACTCGTAGCCAGCTCTACAGTAGTTGTCGGTGAAGCACGTCCCATTGGACATCAATACAGTTGATCCTCGCAGAGCTTCCCTCCAGCAGCGTCTCCCATCTAGTTCATCCAGCATATCATCGGCACGAAGGCGCATTTACTTTCAAGAGGTCATCCCGTCAGCGGGATCTATTCCTCTCCAGCCTAGAATTCTCTTGCACAGAT
>JAHARR010000165.1:0-58722 GCA_019191175.1 Fusarium veterinarium | reverse complement strand
CACGTCCTGTGCCCCAATAGGGGACTTTACGGGCCTCACGGCCCCCGGACGAAAAATATACATACATACATACATACCTCTTCAAGCGTTAGAGGAGGCTAACGCCCACGTGGTAGCGCTCTTTGGCTGCCGGAGCTAGTGGCATCAGTCAGCAATGACGCCAACGATTTAAGATGCGTTGTTTACAAACCTCAACTTCTTTCACACCCTCAACATGCGCCTTTGAAGGCTAGGAAAATGGTCATTTTGACTTCAGTTCGAAAGTCACCAGCTTATTTGTACGCAAAAACATATTGTCTTTGCTCATTGGTCTCTCTCGTCCAAGCGACGCCTGTTTCATCGAGGGTACGTGTAACTCATACAAGAACACGTTTTCGGAACGGCCGAGTTGTGGTTTCGTTTCCAACAATACAGGAGAAGAGCGATACGAATTCTCGTCATTTAGCGACTTCACCGCCGGCAAAAGTCTCATGTTCTCAGAAAACTAGGGGTATCGTTGAAAGATGGTATCAAAGAGCTGTCGACTTGGCATCTGTCAAGAAACTCCTGCAGAGGGACGAGACGGACTTCGCAACATACCCTGAGCTCAAATGGGATGCTCATGTCCGACATGGCTCCTCTCTACATCATAAAGAACAAAAGTTCATTGGGCTTCGGAAGTTGAGAATTTCATCACAAGGAGAAGATTCGTTACATCGCTTCCTAGACCTCTCACCTGATGAGAAGGTTGACCTCAGAGATGTCCCGCTCATCGCGCTGGGCGGCTCAGGTGGGGGTTACAAGGTGATGTACGGATTTGCCGGGTTCATTTCAGCTGCCAAGAAGCATGGACTATGGGATTGTATCACCTGGACTGCCGGCGTTAGTGGAAGTTGTTGGACTCTTGCGGCTTACTATACCATCGCTCGACATGACATACAACGGTTGATCGATCATTATCTCACAGTGGCTAGTGAGCTTGCGCACCCCATGAGTATCCACGCCCTGAATATGGTTGCACGAAGCAAGAGAGGCGTCTACTTTCTAATAGGCCCTCTGGTCAGTAAAGCGCAGAAGAGCATCATTGGGCTGGGAATCATGGATCTTTACTCGACCCTTACGGCAACATATCAACTGCTGTCAAGAGAGCCCAAGGGAAGACTGAGCAGAGCGACATTTCAGTGGTCCAAGATCTGGCATCGATCGGGTATCGATAAGGGACTGGAGCCAATGCCGCTTCTCGCAGCCGTGAGGCGCGTGCCGAAGTATTCATATGAGCCAAAGACAATCTCCGCCAAGGCCAGGGATGTCAAGAAACAGCCAACATCTCGACAGCTTGACACTGTCGAAGGAAATAATCAAGAAAATTCAACAGTATCTCTGAACAGACGGTCTAAGAAGCTCTTCCAGTATTTCGAAATCTCACCTCTCGAAGTCGGTAGTCCAGACCTCAACCGTTACGTCCCAACTTGGGCATGGGGGCGAACCTTCATTTCTGGGTACTCCGTGGATCGTCGTCCTGAGCAGTCCTTCTCGCTCTTGCTGGGCCAGTGTACCAGTGCTCCAGCGGGCCCTTTGGCAGAGTGCATCAAAGCTCTCTTGGTCACCATACCCAAGAACACAATGGTGGCACGCTTAGTCACCCTCTTCAATAACTTACTCCAGTCGAAGCACTTTGAGAGCTTTTGGGGAAATCCCATTCGTGCGGGCCACGACCCGAATCCTTTTTATGGACTTGAAAGACCTGTAGGGATGCGAGAGCACACCTCGGAGCACTCTATGTACCTGTCGCGGGTGCCTCATCAGCATCAAAGAGGGATGCACAGCAGCGACAAATCCGTTTCCGATCCTGGAGCCTTGCAGCCGCATTCATTCCCGCCGTGGGAAGCACAAGGACGTACAAGGCTCATGGACTCAGGCATGGCGAATAATCTTCCCAATCATATCCTCGCTCGGCCAGAACGGGGTGTCGACGTTTTCCTATCTTTCGATGCATCTTCAGATATCCATACCGGAGCAGCTGTTCAGCGGCTTCACCACTTCGCCGCCGACTTTGACATTGAGCTGAGAGATGTGACGCAGGAGTTCCACAACCCACAGCGGAATAAAGTCTTATCTTCAAGTCACGCGTCGGAAGTCGAATCTCGATACATAGATCACTACGCCAGAGTCTTCTATGGAAGAAGACAGAGTGGGCAAGATATGTACATTATTTACTGCCCGCTCCTGCCGAATGCCTTGAACCCGGATTACAATCCTACGGTAAGTTTCCATTTGTATACGAATAAGCATACTGATAAGATCTAGACTGCGTCGTTTTCGACATCGACGAACCTCATGTGGACGCCTGATCAGGTTAAAAGCGTTCTTACAACGTCAGAAACGAACGTTTCACATTATGCTATCGATACCATTAAACGTGTGATGAGAAAAGTTTACGAAGATAAAAAGGCGTATAGACTCGCTTAAAAAGTTAGATTAGACTAGACTTTGCTGGGACTATTATGTACTGTAGACAAACGGGCCATCAGGCATCTTGTTCCAAGCTTAAGCGCTGACTCCTGGTGTCTCGCCAATAACAGTCAAGAACTTCTGAGCTCGTGTCTTGCCCTCCTTCAAACCCTTCAGACCCTCAGAGAGACCTTCTAGGCCGTTCTTACCAATGACGTAAGGATGGGCTGTGAACCAACCCTCTCGAAGACCCCTAGCAAATGCTGCACCCCATACAACACCAAGGAGCTTGTTCTTCTCATCCTTGTCATGAACATGGCTAACCTTCGAAACAACAACATCGACGCTCGGGTCAGCACCCTCGACTTCAGTCTTCATCAAGATATTGGTCAGCTTTGGCTTTCGGCCAGTCGAGTCTGGAGGACCGGCGATGGCCTTGGTAACAGTTCTGATGGTTGAATCTTCAGACACACTGTCAAAGGCTTTCCAGCATCGACCATCCGGAGCACCCCCCTTCTTGAGGGCTTCTTGGATTGCCTTGACCAGCTCTTCCTCAGTCTTGTAAGCGGTGTAGTCAACAAGAGCGTCGCCCTTGCTCTCGTCGAGGAATGGCTTGATAAATGCACTGCGCTGGCTTCCAACTGCAATGATCGGATGAACATTCGCAGCTGTGGCGAGCTTGATACCGTAAGCTCCAGTAGCGGTACTAGCTCCATAAACGAGAAGAGGACGCTTGGCCTCAGTCTTGGCAAGCGGGGACCAAGGCTCGGGGATCTCAAGCTCCTGGAACAAAGCGCAGACAGAAGTGTACGCGGCGAGAGGGATGGTAGCAGCCTCTTCGAAAGACACCGAATCGGGGATATGGAAAGTTGTGTAGTATGGCGCGGTCGCGTACTCGGCAAAAGCACCGTGGGGAGTTCTCATCTCATGGAATGCGGCTACGCGGTCGCCTTTGTGGAAGCCGACGACATTTTCGCCTACGGCTTCGACAATACCGGCGATGTCGTCACCGGTGTTGTTTTCTTCGCCGAGCCAAATCGGGATCTTCCAATCCTTAGGGTTGGTGCCTTCAAGGCTTAATATTTATGATGAGAGCACGAGGGGATGGTTTGGCTTACCTGCAATGACAACCTTGATGAGCACGTCGCCAGGGCCTGGCTTAGGAATCGGAGAGTCGATGATCTCGACGGATGTGTCTTTCTTGACGATTGCTTCCTTCATGATGTTTGTATTTGTGTGTTATCTCGTTTGCGAGTTTTCTCCTGACAACGAACTTCTGTAGTTAAGCTATAGATACCGAACACTTCTTATAGATGGCACTTGAAACAGTATTACAGTAACGTTATGCAGTACATTTCGCCTTTTCGCATGGTATACATGACCTCATTTCCTCGGCATTCGACCTACATTAGTAATGCTGGTGGATCAACATCTAGTTAGACTCCCCGGGTCTCGGGGTCTATCATGAACCCGGGACCCATTTAAGCTTTGACTTGCAAGCTTCATACGTCTACAGCACTTCGATTGTTATATTGAAACGGCCTAAATATTGTCCCGAGAGAAAATAGTCCAATCTTTTATCGAAAAAAGTCTCCGAGAGAAATTCAGGTGAAGTTGGTAGATGCGCGTATTTACGTGTCAGCATCTTATTGTTGTGGGGTTTATGAGGGTCTCGATTTTCGGTTTCGGTTTCTACGCCGCTTCTACACCTTTCTAGTTAGCACGACAGGTCCCGCTTTCCAGCACGGAACTCTCCGTGCCGTCTTTGCCAGGCATTTCCAGCCAAGGGTTCAGTCTGCTCAACATGGAGACTTGTAATAAAAGGGTCTAAGGTGATGCCGAAGAACTTCATCTGTCGTACAGTGGCGACTTGAACCTTGCTGGTAGCCGTAACGGCGTAGCTAGCAAGATATCGTGCGTTGTGAAGGTCATCTATTGCTATAAAGGGTGTTCATCTCAAGACAGGTACGATATGAAACATTCATAGCGGCTCTGCAAATGAGCACCTTTTTCTATCTTCGCAACATTCGCACTGGCAGTAGCCTGCGTGCAGAAACCATACTGATCAACAGTCAATTGCTGAAATAGTTCCAGACAATTGTACAGTGTTGCACCTCCAAAAATAGACACCGCCTTCTAGTCCCATAGCGAGGTAAGGCAGGCGATGCAAACATCAGCTGTAAGGTCTATGAACTCAAAACAACATTCTCAAAAACACACTTCAGGCGGCATACCAACTGTAGTAATGACTCTTTCACCCTGGCAAGACCGAAGATTCTGAGAGGAAAACAGTAAGGACTGTAGCGTATCTATAAAGGTCAGTAGGACGTACATGAAGGACACAAGGTATTGCTTACGTGGCTCCCGCTATAATCAGTTCTTGACTCTTCATTCTTGTACCACCAGAAATCATGGCAACGAAGAATATCGTTGCACCCCCAACAGCAAAGAGTCGCGATGAGGTATTATTTAGGTAGGAGCATAAAATGACAGGGGCTAATAGCATGACGACAATGATGGGTGTCATCAAGGCACGAGAAATAAAAGCCGCAGATGACCTTGTAGGGATATAAATATGAGCGCTGTCTCGTGAGACCTTCGGAGAATAGCTCTGTAAGTTATGTGAGTATAAGTGGGAATATCATTCAGGTGCTGCATAGGGATATACCGGAAAAAAGTAATCTCGCACACGAAGCAGATTCTCAGCCACGTTGTTTTCAAGGCCTATCATGGCAGATTCATCCCGTGGACTGGTGCTAAGAAGCTCCTCAGGTGGATAGTTCAAAAACCTGCTTTCTGCTCGTGCTATAGAACCCGTGCCATTGACCCAGTTCTGCAGATTCGTTACAGCCCGAGGATCGGCTTGTTCGAGTTCAGAAATCTGTCGACTTCTTAATAGGAACTTGTCTAGGCTTATTAGTTCAACTTTAAGACCACTAGAGCTGTCAAAAACATCTTACCTAGATCCTCTAGTGCTTCGTCGAGCTCAGCAACAACTTGAGCCCTGTCTTGATTCTGGTCCCGCTGAGAACTGCCGAGAAACAGTGGTCTTTCTTCGTCCCTATCAATCTTGTGCAGCTTGCTTTCAAGTGCGACAACACGATTTTGTTTGAGTAATAATAATCGAGCACGAACATTCAGAAACCTTCGCGCGACGAAAAAGGACTCATGTGAAGATATCAAAGACGAAAATTGGGGATATCCCTTAGGGTAGTCCTCGACTTTGACAGCTGTTAGCCTCGCTTACAAGCAAATTCATTGACAGCCTTGCTTACTTTGCGGTAATTGCATTATCGGAGCACTCTTGTTCCAAAACAGTGACAAAGGAAGTGAGAAGTTTGAGGATGGCCAGGCCAGATTTGGCCACCCAAACCTCCAGTTTCTGCGGCTTGTACATATCCTCGATAATGGCGTGGTGTTGCACTGGCCCAATTCGATATCGGAAGTAGCTGAAGACATCGTGCTTCTTCCTTGGAAAGCTTGTGTTGGCGTCCAAACTTTGGTAACTCTAATATTGGAAGAATGTTGAAGCGGCTGGAGAATCCTAATAATTTTCACCCTATTCAGTAGGTTGAAACGCCACAAGAAAGTGCATTTGTGATTGAAGTTGTACTTTTTAGTGTCTCAAGCTGCCTCTTTGCGACCCCAAGCCCATAGGCTCGGCTGTCCCGCTGAGGCGTCAGCTGGGCGTGCGCTCAGCCCCAATAATACCAGGGATTTGCAATGCTTATCATCCAACAGTCCAACTTCTCGTCCTTTATAATCAGACCATACATAAGTACGCTGCTATTGTTATTTTTTTTTTGCAATTCTTTTAATGGCAGCCACTCAAGAATGTTCAGCGCGCTGGGCGCTAATGATTGGAATCAACTATTACCCCAATGATCGACATCTACACGGCAGTGTTGACGACGTTGGCGACGTCAGGGCCTATCTGGAACAGCACAGCGCTACGGCTATTCATGCATCCGTGCTCACAGCCACTGTACCGAAGCTAGCGAAGGATCATCAGTCCACTAAAGATCCACCAGAGACAGCTGAGAATAGGCCAACCCGGGCAAATGTTCTGAAGCAACTTCGGATAATCATTGATTCTGCGAAGGCTGGAGACCATGTCTACATTCATTTCTCCGGGCACGGTACTCAACTCCCATCGGATGGCAACGCCGGCGAAACTGGCTTCGGCGAGCTAGGTCTCGTCCTTTACGAAAATGGCGAGCACGGAGCTAGCTACTTCCGCGGGCGCTATCTAGCCCAGGCTCTCAAAAGAATGGTCGGCAATGGTCTCATTGTCACAGTCGCGTTGGACTGCTGTTTTTCAGGTGCCGTGACTCGAGGCGACCGAGTCCGGGCTATGAAATACGATCCATCGCTCGACGCGGACAGAGTGGAACAGGAACGAGAATGCAGAGACGCACTGGGAATTCCCGGGCGGGATGCCAAGATTGACAGAGACTGGCTTGTCAATCCCGAGGGTTACACGATTATTACTGCTTGCGGTCCCCACGAAAAGGCCATGGAGGTTCTTGTCAACAAGACCCAGAAACGAGGCGCACTGACGCATCACCTTCTCAAAGCTCTTACTACTTTGGCAAAGGTGAAAGAGGCTGTGTCGCACCAATCACTCCATGAAACGGTTGTTTCTCTGATGCAGGCGTCAGGGTGCAGCCAGACTCCAATGCGCTACGGCAACACTCTCCGTTCATTCTTCGGTTCGCTACTTCAGACAGAATCTCTCACTGCCTTACCAATATACAAGATAGAAGGTTCGAGGATCTTCATTAAAGCAGGGCAGGTCCATGGAATCTCAATTGGAGACGAGTTCACTGTTCGGAATAGTCTTTCAACTGGTTCAACTAGAAGTCCTGGCGCAAAACGCAGCTTCAGATTCATGGTCTCAAACGTTTGGGCCTTTGAGTCCGAGTTGACAATGTCGCATGGAGTTCGGACACCGTCCACAATCTCCCCATTCAGCACCAAGGATCTAGTGACTTTAAAGGCCACACAACTATCAACAGTTTCTTCTCACAAGATCAATGCTTGGCTTCCGGAGGAGTTGATACGTGAGAAGAAGTGGGAACATAAGTCGAAAGTGTTACAGCACTTCCAAATACTTACAGAAACCGAAGAAAAAGACCTTTGTATGTTTCGACTAATAGTCAACAAGTCCAGGGCATACGAAATTGTTCGTGAAGCGCAAGAAAACATGCTTCAACTACCAACCCTCGACGATGAGTTAGACGATTCCTTTCCGAAGATGATGGAGACTCTTCAGCATGTTGCCACTTTCAAATACTTCGAAGGCCTAGTTAATGTACTTCCGTCCCCGGAGTTTAGATCTAAGTACAACATCAAGCCAATTGTGGCCTCCACTTCAAATGGTGTCTTCAAAGTTGTGGATGGAGGGACTTTTGGATTTACCATCGAGAACCATACAAATCACCCTCTCTACATGGCCATCTTTGACTTTGATCCTTCTTGGGGTGTGAAAAATGTTGTCTCCGGTTCTGGAGGCGATGATTATGTCCTCGTGCCACCATCAGCCCATTGCCAGAATGGCGGCGCGAAGGAAATAAATCTAAAAATGACGATTCCAGGTCATCTTAATCTGGGGACTCAGGCTCGAGATGTCATCAAAGTCTTCATCACTGACACACCAGTTTCATTTCCGGGTATGGTTTTGCCAGGATTGGGTATGAACGTGAGCTTGAGGAGTTCGTCTGTGAGTGCAGAGATAATCTCCGACTTGATCAAGCACTTGAATACCGGGGGAAGGATGAGGAGTACAGGAAGTAAGGGAGCGTGGATGTCGCACAATTTCATAGTCTGGACCTCTGTCAACTAGCATATAGATACTCATGGTTCCGGATCAGATGAGGCTTTAGAAAGGATCATCTACCAATTCCAACTCACTCTCATCATACTCGCGCCCTTGCATAACCTCCTTGCCACTATCATCGCAAAGGATATATTTTCCTCCTCTCACTTCTGAAACTGTATATGTTGATCCATTTGAGAGTACCCTGACCATGTCATTTGGCCTGAGCTTCGCGGTCTAAATAATATTAGTCAGGTAGAGGGCTCTTGCCGCAGAAACCTACCGTAGCGAAAGTTCTGATGGTTGGACGACCCCCATCAATCACCTCCACTTCAGGCGCATCCTGTTGACTATGTGACGATCAGTAGCGCCATCATATGCTGAGAAACATAGCATACCTTGAATCGATTGGAGCCTTTTGATCCTCTGACGAATCCTTCATCGTGACTGTGGTGGAGGCAAACTCAAACAGATTCGCCGCTGCTAAGAGACGAGGACCAATTGAGGTAGCTACCTACTATACTTAGTCCTCTACAGTACTAGCCAGCAATAGATCCAAGATTTAAAGTAGTGGAGGTTGAGCCTAAGCGCTAGGATTTTAGAAGATGGGCAGCGAATGCGGCTCAACCGTCTTGCGACCCAGTTGGCCTACCAAAGAATAGGCGACACATCGCCGGGAGGTTCTAAGCGAGCCGTCATGCAGCAGCAACAGACAGGCAGCTTTAATGCACCGTGAGCATTTTTTCCACCTATTAGAATCGTCGGCTGGCTGGTGAGATTTCTGCGTCGAATCAGCGACTAATGTTCTTCGCTCCTTATCGGAATACTCCCTGTTAGTGGTGATGAGATTCTACAAGAGGTTACACCACTGCTGAGACACAACAACGATTCGCTATCTTTTGGCTGCTGCCTGCTTGGTGGCCTTCTTTTCCGCAATCACCCTTGTCTATCATAAAGTGAAAGCCAGTGGCTGGCTGACCAAGCTTGTAGTAAGCCTAAATATGCATAGTTGATTTTCGCCAAGATAATGTGATTGACCTACTGGAGGCCTTTTGTGACAGGCAAAACCTGCATCTGTGATACCTCGAATGCCCATGTACGTAGCGAGTAGCCTAACTGCCTGGATTCTCGTCTCAATACCTCCAAGCCTTCTACGTAGAGTTATGCAACTAAATATCTAAGTAATTGAATTAAGAGAACGTCTAACGAACTTTAGATGCAGCTAAAACAATAAGCTTGATCTTGACGAACAGGTCTCTGAGGTATCACAATCCCTTCTACAGAAAATGTAAGCACACTGTACTACCTCCACTGTAGCCCGATGCCTTCGCGCTGATTTGCGCCAGACAATGGAACCTATCCAAACAATCAGTATCCCAGGGGAGAAGTTCGAGGATGGCCTTGATAATGAAGAAGCAAGGCTTTCCGTATTGAATGATCTCATCAAACAACTCAAAGAACAATTTGCAGCTACCGGCGATGTACAATATCTCCACAAGTCCCTTGACGTGCGAAGGGAAATACTTGCCTTAATTCCACCCGGCGATCACCGAAACAAGGCTCTTCAGTCACATCTACTTAGTAATGAGCTCAGCGATCGATTCGCGGAAATAGAAGATCTCAATGACATGAACGAAGCCATTGAGTTGTGGATACAGGCATTGAGCCTAACACCAGAGAGCGATCCCAGAAAGATAGTGTTCCTTAGACGACTTGAGTTTCTATTCGAAGAGAAATATGAGGAGACGCAAGATCTGGACGACTTTGATCGGATAATTCACTATCACAGGCTGTCACTTGAGGCGATGGACTCTGCTAGCAGTACGCAGATGGCTGTCAGGCTCACTGCTTTGGGCGCGAAGCTCAACAAACGATCAGATATCACAGGAGAAATCTTGGACTTGAATGAGAGTATCCAGATCATGCGACAGGTCGTTGAATTAAAACCTGGGAACGAAGACGCGCTGAAGAATTTGATCCAAACTCTTTATGATCGGTATAAATGGACTGGAGAGCTACGGGATCTGGAAGAATGCGTTCAGCTTCACGCAAGGATAACGAATTCATCAGTCATCGAAGAAGACAAAGTCGGATGGATGATAACTCGGGCAAATCACCTTTGCATTCTCCATGAGAGAACCGAAGATGAAGCCTACCTTGAAAAGGCGTTTCTGGTTGCAACCGAGGCACTCGCCCTGATTCCCGAAAGCCGCTGGAAGTCCAGGTGGCTGCATTGTCTAGGGCGATTGTTCGGCTGCCAGTATTTGAAGACCGAAGGACTTGCCGACCTAGAAGAGGCAATTCGGTTGGAAAGGAAAGCTCTTGAGTTGACACCCACTGGAGACGAGCAAGGTCCGATTTTGACAAATCTGGGGAACCGCCTCGGTGATAGGTATCTAAGAACAGAAGATATTGCTGACATTGACGAAGCCATTGATTGCGCCAAAAAGTCGTTGGACCTGGCGCCTGACAACCCTGAACGACTGTACAACCTTGCAATTAAGTTGGGCGACAGGTTTTCAAGAACAGAAGATCTGGATGATGTTGATGAGGCTATCGAACGTGAGAGGAAAGCATTGAATATAATGCCCTTGGGTCATATCGAGAGATCAGACTATCTGAATATTCTGGGTAACCAGTTGGGTGATCGATACGAGTATACAGGAGATCTTGACGATCTAGAAGAGGCCATCCGCAACACCGAGGAAGCTTTGAGCCTGATGTCAGAAGATCATCCGCTCAGAGCAGCGTGGCTAAACAGCCTTGCTAAATATTACCTAAACCTGTTTACCACGACAGGAGACGAGCATGTCTTAGAACAGTCCATCATACACTACGAACTAGCTCTTCATCACGAGATGTCAGCGACAGAAGATCGGATTACAGCTGGCCAAGCCATTCTCTCCAACTCTTCAGACAGTCAGCAACTTTACGATACCGCAAAGCTCGCAGTGAGTCTCATACCAAAGCTTGTGTCATGGTCCCACGAGAATTACGACCGACAATATGTTCTTGGTAAAGTGGTTGGGTTAGCCTCCGACGCAGCAGCAGCAGCATTACAAGCAGGTCAGTCACCCATGATAGCCTTGCAGCTCCTCGAACAAGGCCGTGGTATCATTGGAGCATCGCTACAAGACATGCGGAGCGATGTGCAAGATCTCGCGAGGCAGCACCCGCATCTTGCAGAGAGATATCGTGCTTTGCAAAGTGAGTTGGACCGGCGTGCTGAACATGGCAAGACCGCGGATGTGCAGTCACAGGTTTCGATCAATCGAAGGCATGCCGCTGCCAAAGAATTCACTGAGCTGGCAGTTGAGATCCGTAAGCTACCTGGATATGAAGACTTCATGGTTTCACATACAGAAGACGAAATCTGCAATGCCTCAGAGCGCGGTCCAATCGTTGCCATCAACACCAGTAGACTCCGTTGTGATGCTCTACTGGTTTCGGACGGCCGGGTTCGTGCGCTGGAACTATCTAGTATAACTCTGGAGGAACTGGAGCGCAGGATCAAGCCTTGGAGCCTGGCAAGTCCACAAACCCTTGAGTGGCTCTGGGATACCATTATGGGCCCTATACTCAATATGCTAGGCTTTAGCAAGCCTCCGCCGACAGATAAATGGCCCCATGTTTGGTGGATCCCGACAGGACCTTTAGTTCAACTTCCGCTTCATGCAGCAGGCTACCATCGACAACAAGGTTTTGACGCAGTACTAGACACCGTCATCTCTTCATACGGCTCGTCGGTCCGCAACATCATCCGTGGCCGTCGGGACTCATTTCAGTCATCCAGTTCTGATCAGGCACTGCTCGTTGCAATGGAGCATACGCCAGGCCATGACACCCTTTCTTTTGCCAACGAAGAGGTAGAATTGATAGACGGTATCATCCGCTCTATGGAGCTGAAGTCAATCATACCCGAACGTACTAAGCAAAAGGTTATCCGATATCTCCCAGATTGCAGAATCTTCCATTTTGCTGGCCATGGTCTGGCTCATACAGAGGATCCATCGAAGAGCTGTTTGCTCCTAGAAGACTGGGAGGATGACTCGCTTAAGGTTTCTGACCTTCTTGACATGAATATTCGTCAAAAAGCACCCTTCCTCGCATACCTTTCAGCATGCGGCACAGGCCAGATCAAAGATGAGACGTCATTTGACGAGAACATCAACCTCATTAGCGCGTGCCAAATCGCTGGATTCAGGCATGTGATCGGGACGTTGTGGAACGTCCAAGATGATCTGTCTGTTGAGATGGCGAAGATGACGTATCAGGAGCTTCTCGAGTCCGGTATATCGGATGAGTCTATCTGCCAGGGGCTGCACAAGGCAACTCGTGAGTTGAGGAGAAGGTGGATAAAGAAGTACAGGACTTGCCAAAATCTGAGAACCGCTACTGACTCCGATAGCCATGAGGCAGCCAAAGGGTCTCTATCGCGTTCAGCCAGAGACGCATCTTTGATTGGTAGTACGGACAATGACCTTGGGTCGGCCGATTGGGCACCGTATATACACTATGGGGTATAGGTCAACATTGCGGTTTAATATTAGCAAAAGCGAGACCTTGGCCATTTTGGCCCGAATTCTAGTAAAATGTAGAAGGAATCGCATCTATCTTCATTTATCAATTTGATAGGAGAGCAAGTAAACAAGGTGCCAACAATTGTGAAACAAGGAAACAATTAGGATGTATAGATAAAGCATGCGAAAGGACTGCAACCAAGCCACCAGCTGCAAGAGATGTCATTTGAAGCCAAATCTGCCTTGTGAAGACGCTCTCCAATCAGATCCGTGGTTTCAGTCACTCTGTCTGTGGTGGCACGTGAGGCCTCAGATCAGGCTGTGAAAGCCCGAGGCGCCGTTCGCCCAGAAACTTGCCATCAGCATCTATCATTATGGTTAACACCATGCTGGAAAACCATGATTCCTCATCAGACACCGCATCCACGGCGTGTTGCACCCTCAACAGGCGACTGCACCCAGTCCGACAGGAGTGTTGCTATCACTGAGCTCGAGAATGCAGTCGCTCACTTCCAAGCTACACTGACGGATGATGATCGAAAACGCCTACAGGGCTTGAAGAACCTACCGCATGATGCCCAGTCGATCATTGTGTTTACAGCTGAGCTAGATATGCAGCAAAGTGGAAACCGGAGAGGTAAAAGCATAGCTTCACGGCTTACATCATTTCTACAAATTATCCAACAATTCACTCCCATCATCGATGCATATATTCAATCGAATCCTGATATCAGCGCACTCATCTGGGGTTCAATTAAGTTGACATTTATGGTATATGTTCTTCGCAGTCATTAATTCCTGTCTGTCAACTAACTATCATTTCTTTAGTTTCTCGCAAACTTTCTATCCCAATTTCAATCCTTCGTTGAATTATTGCAAGGTTTCGGCTCTCTATATTCCAGACTTGGACACTATCAGATACTTTTCCAAGACTCGACCCGCTTGAATGATTCAATTTGCCAATTCCACACGTCTGTGATTCTCTGCTGTGAAAAGGTTGTTTACCTTATCCGTCAATCTAGTATGTAAAATAAAACACTACCTAACTCCCTGAGACTAATTCTCATCCTTCAAGCATTGACCAGTCAAGTCTGGAGAGCCATCACATGCTCATTTCAGACTGAGATTCGGAGCCATGTCGAAAATGTCAAGACAAAAGCCGAGAATGCGCAGAGCGAAATTGAGTTGGCTAAAGCACAATCTGATTGCCATGAGCAACAGCAGCAGACTGAGGAGAGGCAAAAGGCCTCAGATTACAGGCAGCAACTCTCTACGTGGGCAACAAAGTACAGCGCTGCCATGAAAGATTTGCAAGATCTCAAGGAAAAGCATGGCAGAGGTAAATATATACGCATTCACGTTACGTATTGAGCTTACAATCCTTTCAGACAAGAAGCGAAGCACGCTTATCAATGAGCTAGCATCTTATAATTTCATGCCAACATTCAACAGCATGCGCAACAAACGCCACATGGGCACCGCTGAATGGTGTTTTCACACACCTGAATATCAAGAGTGGGCTAACGCCAACAAAACAGCCGTCCTCCATATCACAGGGAAGAGTGAGTCAAGGGTCACGACTGTATGTAACACGTTCTTTATCTAACAAGATCTATAGTCGGATCTGGAAAGACAATCTTAGCGTGAGTCTACTACTACCGTTAGTCTTGGCAAACTTTCTGACTGGCTATAGATCCTCAATTATAGAACGGCTGTGCCGTGCTCCAGTATCTCGACAATTCACCTCCTTCTTTTTCCTTCGTTTTGACGAAAGGAAAAGTCTTTCTGCCTCGACAGTTATTCGGTCTTGCCTCCAGCAGCTTTTGGCATCCCCTTTGGTCCAAAGCTTGGACTCAAGTGCCATCTCTGAGCTGGATGGCTGTCTAGAGCAAGCTAAGTCGTCGATGTTCTCAGTTGAGTCATTGAGATTACTTTATACTACCGCAGCAAAGAGCCTAGATGATTGGTTTATTGTCATCGACGGGTTGGACGAGGTCGACGTCGCAAGACAGATAGGACTACTGAAATTCCTTCGCGAAGTTTTTAACCAGCTCCCAGAACCCCGTCGAATCAAAGTATTACTGTCATCCCGCGAAACATGCTCCAGCGACATCGACCGGATTCTACCTGAAGCCACTCGTCTCTATACTGGATTGAGGCCCACGAGTTCAGATATCCGGTTGTATGCCGAGGACATCATTACGAATAAGGTTTCAGCCAAGGAGCTTATAGTCAGTGATCCAGAGCTAGTCGATGAGATCATTGAAGTGATACATCAAAAGGAGAAGGGGATGTAAGTACATACTCCTAACAGATCATAAGAGAAGTCTCTCTAATACAGTGCAAAGTTCTTATGGGTTTTTCTCACGATTGATGACATCTGCTCCCGAAAGTCTGATAAGGACATCAGACAGGCACTACGAGATATTCCAGTCGACCTCCCAGCCACATTTGACCGCACCCTTGGCCGTATAGCCGCAAAGAAAAACAACAAATCGATCGTTCAGAAGGCATTCACTGTGATTCAAGGGTCTTTTGAGCCACTAACCCTTGATCAGCTTCGCGAGGCTCTCTCAGTCGAGATAGGCCAGCAGACCCTTGACCAGGACGATCTTGTTAGTGGCATAGATCGCCTACCTACGTGGTGTGAGAATCTTATATGCGTGGAAGAGTCAGGTACTGTCCACTTTAGCCACCACTCGATTGAGAAATACCTTCTCACCCCAGGCTCGAGAGACTTTGGGAATTTTCATCTTGACGCAGACAAGTGTGATCAATTCATGGGTGAGCTATGCGTCACATATATCAGCCTTGATAACTTCCAGAGGGCAGTGGGATTCGCGAGGAGCTTCAATACAGACTCTTCACACATGAATATCGACATGGGGGGACTGGCTGAGCAGACAATGCAAAGCGCAGTCGGCGGTAGAATTGGGTCCCTGATTGGACGATTTACACGAGAAGCCGTTCTGGCTTCGCGGTCAAGGAAGGCTCAACTTGGCAGAGTTCAATGGACTGACTCCATGCTCTCTTCAATTCCCATGCATAGTTTCGGCCCTGCTCAGAGCACGAAGGGATACACATTCTTTGAATATGCCTCCGAACACTGGTTTAAGCATCAGCTGTGTATCGACTCGATCAAGAACGAGGCTACATGGAGATTACTAGGCCAGATTCTGCGAAGGCCCCGTCGATACTCCCAGGGCGAGCCATGGTTTGAGCTAGCCTGGACAAAGGGTGTCAGCGAGATCGTCGGCAATGATGTCCTCTTATTTGGCCCCGGGTTTGACTCGTACCGAGAAACCGCTGTATCCCTGGAGACAGATGAGAACAGCAGGCTCATGAATACATCCACGCTAAGAGACCTTTGCCACGTTTTTATGTATGCCATTCAGAAACGTAACGCAGGTCTTGCTTGCCGTGTGTTCATGCTGCTCGTCGAGGACTACAAGAGGCCAGCGAATCGCCGTCTTCACGGTTACCTTTCGGTTATCATAAACAGGATGGCAGTGAGCAAGAATCACGAGATCTGTGAAAATCGATGCCTCAGCCGTGCAAGACTGCAACTAAACCACGTTGATCTTGTCCGAGAATTGAGGGCAGCGGTCGCTAGTGGAATCTCATATTTCCCCCCGCTAGATGGGAACGAGGCGCTTCGGAGCTGTACATGTCCACGGGAAGCCGATTATTCCTTAAGGGAAGAAATGTGTCAGCTTCTCGAGACTGGCTATCGGCGACATGAACAACCATATCTGTATCCGTTCGCAGTCTTGGCTGAAGAACTCGGCACTGGTTCTTCAGTCGAAAGATTACGTAACTTCAACCACGACAAACGGTTTGAAGTGGAGTTAATCCTTTCTTCCAGGACGCGCCTGGGGAGATCATTCTTTGACATTTTAATCGAAGGGGCTTTGATTGACATGGAGCGTATGAAAGTCTTCCTAGCAGAACGACTTCGTTCACCACAGAGACCGCGTGTTCAAGATCATGGTTTATTTGGATTCTTGGGGAATTCAGATCAGAGCCAACATGTTTATCTGCAGCGACGCCTGGACAGCACTCTTGCTTTTCTAGGTACCGTGCAGGCGGCAAAGGCAAGTGACATACAGGTTGTTGAACGCTCACTGTCGAAGTGCTTAGAGGCTGGAGGGTCTGTTCCACTGCATAAAGCAACTGTTACACTTCTGTTTGTGAAGATATTGCTACGGCATCGCTGGCCAGTATCCATATGCCAGGGCATGGTAAAGGTGTTTTTCGGAGAGCCACTGAAACGGGGTCTCGGCGATGCAAACGACAGGGTACTTTCTCATGCAGTCCGATTGAACAGATGGGATCTTGCGACGTCCCTGGTTGACGTCCAACCCGTCTCTTCAGATGAAAGAGAATTAATTGGAGACATGTCATATATCAAGCATGCTCTTCGCTGTAACGACTGCCGACATATTGCTGCAGCGGCGCCGACGTCCTCAAAGAACGGCCGAGGATCCTCTATCCTCTTCCAATATAGGTATAGGCTGTGCTCAGTACATTGGAAGCTGATAGGAAGAAACATTGATGGTAAACTCCTTGAAAATGAAGCAAAGGCTTTATTCTCAAAGGAATGGTTTACGTATCCATGAAACCGATGTTTTTCTGTTCAATTGTCATTTCTATGTCTGGTTCCACAAACCCTGCACATGATTAGCTTCTAGGTAGTAAAATGTTGGAAAGTGTAGAACAATTATCTTGTAATATACAGAAAGCGAAAGCAGTAGTCATGAGAAACTATATGTCTTTACTGTCGCACTCTGATAGTCAATATAACCATTCACCTAGCTCACTATTCACCTAAACCCCATGCCGACTGCTCTGCAACCACTCTTGCAACCCCCTCTGCGCAGCTTCCATCCCCTCACGAACAATCTTAGCCGACTCCTCAGCAGCCTGAAACGCAGACTCAGACGCAGCAACAGCCTTCTTCGCCTCTTCAATCTCTCCATTCGTCGCCATAGTCACAGCCTCTTCAGCACGTCTCGCAGCGGCGCCACCAGCCCACGCCGCTCTGCGCTCAGCATCTTGAATAGATGCGACAGTGTCACTAACAGACTTAGCGACGTTAGACGCATTCTCAGCGGTGTGCTCTGCATGACGACGGGAGACTTCGTCTTGTCGTGCTGCGTTCTCGGAACCGCGGACAGAAGCTTGGGCGGCGCGGAGGAGAGCGACTGTTTCTCTTGCGCGCTCGTGAGCTGTTTCGGCGGATTGTCTGAAATATGTGGCTAGTCGCTCATTCTCAGCTTTCTGCTTATCATCGACCTTCTCGGTCTCTTCACAGATGATAGCTGAGGCGATGACCCTTTGAGCTTGAGCGACTGCATCCTCAGCTGGGGCCGTAGCTTCAGCGAGAGTAGACCAAGCACGAGATGCGCAGTCAAAAAAGTCCGTCAGTCTAACCGAGTTCGCAATAACAGCATCACGTCGCGCCTCAGCTGCAGCGTTGACCATCTGCTCCTCGTACTTCTTCGCCATGACACCGAAGTCTCTGGCCTCTTCAGCTGCTGCCTTTGCTCGGGCTGCATTCTCGGAGACAGTCCAGGCAATGGTTCGAACCTTCTCGCGGTATGCAAAGTAGATGTGAACCCATGTACCAACTGTCACACTGATGAGACAGAAGCCAAAGACGGGTAGCAAGGTGGGAGAGAAGAAGGGGACCACGGCTGTTAGTGACCACCAGTTCACCACCAGCCAGTATGTCTGAGCATGTTCAAGGTAACAGAAGCGAAGAGGTCCGTAAATCTTGCTTATGGGAGCAAACAGGTATGCAGCAGCTGATACAGCCGTGGCAATGCCGACGAACATGTATTGAACCCATGGTTGGAAAGGAAGAGGTAGGTCGTAATAGAGGGTCAGGTAGTAAGCCAAAGACATCAACGAGCCCACTGGAATGAACACAAAACATCAGTACCTAGCTTTCCATCCACAAGAATGATTATTCCTACCTTTGAAGTATGTCCCAACCCGACTAGAGATTGTCTTGAAGTCAAAGAATGGCCCCAGCAACAACTTCCAAGAAAGGGTACTGGTACTCTCCTGGCCATTAGGTAGTGTCCAGATACCGCCAAAGTACAGCGCGACGATGAGAATTAACGGGCTCGATATTTGCGAAAGAATAACATTAAAATCCGGAAAAATAGTAAATTGGTTCAGAACAAGTGCGACAAATATCGCAGTCTTGATATGGGGCACGATTAACCTGGAGAGCGACTCCAGGGCGGGGAATAAGTCCTCGCTAGAATTAGACGAAGTCATGGCTTCTAGAAATATTAATACAAGATGAAGTTGAGTTGAGGGAGAATTTGCTCCAGAATTGGGATTTTATTCTTCATCTTGGACTGAAAGTGAGGCGCTCAGTGCCCAACTCAACGTGCAGCTGCAGCATGCATAACGACGTGGAATGCAGAGCCGAGATTTTAATCCAATCGTATTCGGCCAGCTTTGTTTACTGTAGCGCATTCGAATGGGGAAGTCCACAGATTTATCTTTTAAATGATTAATTGGTATAGAAATTGACAAATTTGTGGTCTGCGCAGGCTGTATCCATGTCAGGCCGCAAGTTTTCTTACGCGGCTGGGCTCGGTGGAGATGGCCTCATTTTCCCTGTTCCACTTATGCCGACGGTCCCGCCTGGATTACAGTCAATGGCTGAGAATAGCCAAAGTGGCACGACAAAAACAGAGCAAGTTTGAAGATAATTGTTGATTCATTAGATTGTTATTTGTGGTATCTTATACGGCCCGGGTGTACTAGCCACCCATCCTGCAGTTCAACGCCTCAAGCGGAAGTATTCAGGTCTCAATCCTCCACTGTGAGAAGCCTCATCATTTCATTCCTCCTTGCGTTTCAATTTTTTTTTTATTTTGACGAGAACGGATCATCTTCGAAGCTGCAGAAGACAATCAGCACGCGAATTACTTTATGCAAGAGGATAATTGAACTTACAAGGTATTTCCGAATCCATCGTCACATACGCTTCTGCCTTGTACTAACGTGCAGCCGGCACCTTCTTGTACAAGTCGACCACCGGGGCCACGGACCACGGGAGCTGCCATGGCTGTTGATAGGAATGAAAGCAGGGCTATTGAAAATATTCTCATGGTGGGCGGAGTGGCGACGCTACCGAGAATGTGGAACGAGAGGTTTAAGAGGGAGAAGAGATTTGATGATGGTGATAGTAAGTCGATCTTTGGGAGTGGAAATTGATGGTTTAAATAGTGCTCGAGGCTGGAGCATCGATTCTAGCTATTGAAACACAACTGTGATATCGTGAGTCCCTGGTTTCAGCCTCGAGCAAAGCGACGTTTCGGCCTCAGTCAAAATCCCTGTCAAAACAACCCCAGGTTTCAGCTTCATTTTCTCGCCGCATACCCTAGATACCCAAGTTTTTAAGCATCTTTTCAAGCATGGCGACCTAACTCATAGCGTTTTACATTGCTGTGACATGCATGGATGCTAGACTGACCGACAACAGAATGAAACATAACTTTATAATGAATCCTTTTCTTATGTAATGCATATTTACCTGCACCGCCGACGAAATATTCTAGCTACCATTTCCATCAAACCTCGATCGGATTACTCTAGCTGCTATACTCAATGCTTCAACGATCGCCTCTCCTGAAGTTTGAACTTTTGCAGCACGCCCTCACAAGGAGGCCCTTTGCAGACGGTGATTGCCCGTTCCACCAGATCATAAATGACGAAAGCGACAGTCATGTTCTGCTTGGATGTATACCCAGTCAATACAGCGCTCGGCGTGTTCTTCTGATTGAGATTCGGATGATTGCACAAACTCTCAGGATACGCCAGGTGGTCCGAAAAAGCCGTCCTGATCTTTTCCGGCGTCAATCTCCCCGCTGCACAATCTGCTCTTACTCCCTTCTCGGCTCGCAAGCATCTGAACCAGGTGCTCCCACCAGGAGAACGATCAAAAACATCATCACGACCCAGAAATTCTGGACTGAGGAAGTGATTGCTGTGTATGAGGTAGTTATCATCAATATTTCCGTAGAACTTGTACACGCGGCTTGGGGCGACCTCCATAGCCATCGCGAACCCTTCGGCTGTCGAGACATGTAGGTTCCCTGAGACGTGGCGGGGGAAGGCGTTAATTGCCACCAAGCCCTCGGCGTAGTTGCTATACTCAAGGAAGACGCGTCTTGCTACTGAGAGTGGGAGAACAGGCTTGGGGTTCTTGATCTCATGGTAGACTCCGTTCTGGTCGGTATGCGAGATGGGCACGTAGTCTTCGCTTGATAGCAGCGAGTTTGCAGTAACCGACATACCGGCCGAGTTCATCCCACTGCGGATCAGCTGCCCAGCCTCAGTGAGAATAAACATAGAAGGTCGGTCCTCAGACGGGTCTGGGTGTACCTCGAGGTAGATAATGAGGTCCTGGTTATAAAGATGGCTGGACATGTCCCAATTGTGCACGGCTAAAGCCCGACCAGATGCCACTGCTTCGGGAGGGAAGAATCCACTCGTGCATTCATCATGCCCGTTAAGCCCCTGTGGAGTCTTGCCACCACCTTGGAGTCGATACATGCATCTGCCAAGGTCGTATCGAGCATTAAGCATGATGACCTCTTCGATCGTAACACCTGCTCCATCTGCGATTCCTCTGATCTCTTCGAGGCCGGTGGGGTAGGATTTCTCAAAGGCTGGGAGGTAGACGGTCTCGATGATCTTGGAGGAGATGGACCTGAGTTGGATGTTGGTTAATAGCAGAAAAGTTGGTGTCCATACTCCACTCACCAATGCGGGAGCTTGCCTGCAAGCTTGTAATACTCGATGTTGGCACGGACCTTGCCAGCCACCTGTCTTCCATGCGAAAGTCCTCTCTCATAGGGCGTGCCTTCGACGACAATGTGCTGGTAGCACGAAGTACGAGGGACTTCCATGATAGAGGTTTCGGCAGAAGGCATGTTGTAAGGTAGTAGATAGCAATACAGGAATAATGAATAGATTGATTATCGCTTGCACTAGCATGTATCCTTATATAAAAGAGGCTTGGAAGTGCGTTCGTGGGATTCTTCGGGGTAGTGATCAATCCTTCGCTGCGCTGTCTACTAACTTAGCGCGTCGCCCGATTGTCCCAAAGCGGCCAAATCGGCGACCGTCCAACAACGGCGCCCTCTTCATCGCCGCTAAGAGCTAAAATGTCAAATATAGCGTTCAGAACTTCAGCCTGAGCTGCGGGCGTTTGTCAGATCACAAAATTGTCGCCCATGTCTTGAGCGATCTGGGAAAGATTGGCGCGACAGCCCGTCCCCTCCTCGACGGCATGCACCTTTTCGACAAAAGCACAGGCGTTGACATAATGCTTTCCAGCCTGAGAGCAGTCTTTGATAAGCTGAAACGCCCAGTCTCTGTAGATAGGGTCCTTCGCCTCAATCGCTGCCATGATGAGTGGGATGGGCCATATCTTGGTCGGCGGCGCTTCTGTTCTCGGCCGCTTCAGCCTATTGTAGAAGCGGCGAGTGATGCCAATGATATCCTCGGCGTGCGGCGTGTCTGCATAGGCTGCGTCCGTTGGTCGGTAGACTCTGGAGGCGTAGATATGTACTGCGTGGAAGAGGGCGTTTGCAGTGAGGTAAATGGATAGCACTTTGTTTTCTGCAGCTTTCTCCTCGCTAATAGTGGCGAGATCCTATTTCATCATTAGCATCGACGTTGTGCAGCTCTAAAGTGATTTTAACCTGTTCTATATCGCTAAGTGAAGCTTGAGTATTTGTTTCCTGACTGTTGTCTGTCGTGCAGCTCTGGGCCCTGGATATCATCCCCAGCAGAGCAACTAAGCGACACGTAGCGACATACAGGGGCCTATGAGCCTCATCCCATCGTCGCTCTTCATTCGGGTACAGTAGAGTGTATTCTTGCTGCAAAAAGTTATAGGACTTGTCCACAGCAAACATAAGCCCCAAGTCGTTGCCCAGACATTGGATGATACGATCATCACCTTGGGAAAACAGAGCCGCGCGAGCGTCGAGAAAGCAGAACCACACAGCCATCCTGCCGTAGACTGACTGCGATTGATCACCATGGCGCCGGCTTTCAAGAAGGCAAGCCTCGAGGCTCAACATAAGCTTCAGAGAGGCTCTTCTTGAGAGGAGGAGATCAGTCCAAGCGAGAAAATACAGCGTCACTGAGACGGCATCCAGGTCATCATCTCGGGTGATAAGCTGGGGCCAAGTTTGGCTAAGCTCTCTTTCCGCGCTCCCAACCCCCAGATGGATATCCAATTGATCCCCGAGTGCTGCGAGACTCTTTTCGTAGTGTTCTAGAGCGCTAGTCTCTGAGCCCAATGTCCCATTACAGTGGAGGTGAGCGGCTGTCCACGCGTAGAGAGCCGATATCACAAACGAGTGGCTCGAGTTGAAGCGATTGAAGAAATATGTGTGATTGTTCCAAGTCTGGCCCTTGGAGCTGTATTTTGACGCCAAGTTTTGTGTATAGTGCTGTGCCAGGACCCGATCAGAGACTGTCTGAGGGGAACTTGAGGACAGGCTGCCCACGTTGAAGTCAGCGGATATTTGGCCAGGCGAATCCGTTTGCGGGAGCCAAGTTTGCGCAGTTCCATTGTACAGTATTGTAGAGTCCGGACTCAAGTCCCATTGCTGGTCTGGATACGAGTCAAATATCCCATCCATCCAAGGCATCGCCGCCGCATCAAGCATTGCGAGTGACGATGGTTCGAATGAATCCGGTGCATCCGTCTCGGCCATTGAAAAGGTCGTCTGGGTCTGCGGGCTCATCTTTGCACCACTCGGCTGTCTTGGCGTGCTCTTCCTCTTCCCGCGACGCCTGGAATGAGTTCTGATCTGCTCTGTCTCATCTCTAAACTCAAATACGGCGTGCGATGATGGTTCATAAGCGCATTTGAGGTGAGAGCGTCGACAGGGTGAGCAGCGCGGTTTTAGTTGATCACAAGACAGTTTCCTTCTTGCGCAAGTGGTGCATAGGGACATGGTGATTCGTTATAGCAAAGGCCGTGGACGAGAATGAGGGGTGATCGAGGTGCAAGAGCGCTTTGGTCTTGGAGTTTATTTTGAAATCTGGGGTAACTAATGACTAATCGCTGATAAGGATACCCAGAAGCACGCTAAGTACAAGACAAGCACCAGGAGCTTGTCGTCTTCATATCTCTAATAAAACCATGCACTATTTCCTCTCTATAATTCTATAATCCTGTTTACAGTGTGGTGCCGAGGCCGCAATAACCTACAGCGGGATCATTGTGAGAATGTCACAAATAGAACAGTTAGGTATGTATTCAACGTCAATATTGTGCTTGGTCAAGTAAACGAGATTTGGCACTCATTCCTGACCAACTTGAAGGAAGTATTGTACACAAAGACAGATCGACAGAATTTAAGAGCAAGTGAACAGGATAGCAAGCCTTCGAACCGTGACTCGCGACCACATGAATGTTCATCACTTCGCACCTTTTCCACCAAGGCTCACCAAACATACCTAAACGAGCCTTGCTGCCAATCCGTAAGATCTAAATCATCCCTAGAAATATTTACGTTACAGATTTCTTGAACCTCACGGCGACCCCGACGATGGTTCTGATACCTGATGTAGATGCTAAGAGAAAATGGTTAGTATTCGGTGGTAAAGTGAAATGATAAGCTTCCTTACAGCAAAATGATTTCCAAACCAATCATGGCAGAGACTGAGGAGTAGAAGCCTTTGAAAGCAGTCTGGAACTGTGGGGCCTCGTGCGTGATGAAGAATTGAGGGCCGGTGAATTGGCCAAGACAGTAGCCCAGGAACATCATGACCTGCAAGTGTTACCAGAGCGGGTCTAGTCAAGATTGGCCAGAGTCAAATACGTACGCTCGCGGTGGACTTCTTGGTAAAGCCTGCGATATTCGAGGAGAGCATGCTCATGCCAAGTCCGAAAGGGACGGTATTCACATAGATAACTGGAGGTACTTATGAGCAACGGTTCTGAGTCACGAAAGGAGGCTTTACACTTACTGTAGAAAGACGCAAGTCGACCTTTATGGTTGGATTGTGGAAGGTCTAATACAAATCAGATACTACAAGCAGACATTCATGATACCAGGAACTCACTGTCTACCAACACCGCTCCTATCAAGACAATCACGTTCGTTGCGATCATGACGTAGCACCTAGTATTCTTGAAACGAGTGCAAAACCAGCCACTGGATCACCGAAGTCAGCAATAGGGCATGGAGTTGCAAGAATGGATACTCACGCAAAGACCACCGAGACGAGGTGGATGGTGTTGGACGGCATGCCCATCAAAGTGGCTTGGCGACTCGAGTAGCCGAGGGTCTGGGTCAACACGATCTTAGAGAACTGTATTGTCGTCAGAATATGATGTAACTACTGATTCAATTCAAATTGCTCACCGATGTTAGACCGCCTCCCTGCAGGCATTGAAGAAAGGCGTGTATCGCTAGTATCCACGGCTGGGGATCCATCAGGCATTCCCGGACCTGGTTCCATTTATACTCAGTGTTTTTAATGCCGGTGTGATTTTTCAAGACCTGTAGATTGTTCAGCAACGCTGGCAGTTGATATCATGGGTTAGTTACCCTATCAGTAGCGATATCCCGCTCCCTCTTGCTGAAGAACCATGCGGTCAGAGGCGACGCCGGGACACCAAAAAAGACAACAACGCCCCAAAACATTGTCATCGGCCCGAAGACGAGGTAAATGACTTGCCAGACGGCATACTTAGAGCCCGAATGATCTTTACCCGAGAGGCCGTATGTTATGGCATCGGCCATGAAAGCACCGACAGCGCTGGCGGACCACCATAGCGATGTGCGAAGGGGCTGCTCCTCTCGTGTCCAGTACTGCGAGATGAGGATCGTAAGAATGGGTGACATGCAGGATTCGAAAACACCGAGAAAGACGCGGTTGACGCAGAGTGTTGCAAAGTCTTTTGTGAATGCCGTTGTGCATGCGGTGAGGCCCCATAGGAAGATCATCACGCCAAAGTACCGACCACTATGAGATGATTAGGAAACTCTGAGGTAATTTTAGGCAAGATTAGGTAATATTTGGCAGTAGATCATCTCCCAACCCAAGCCGATTTCTGAAAGGGTAAAGACTTACATGGGAAGCTTCTGCATCAAGAGAGAGCTGGGATATTGCCAGACCAGGTAGCCCAGGTAGAAAATTGAGGATGACCAGCTATACTGTTGTCCCACGAGGTTCTATGCGGATGTTAGTTGTTTTGTGTGGCCATCTCTGAGGTGTAGCTGCGATTACCAGATCTTCTTTAATGCCAAAGATGGAGGCTTCGGACAAGGCTACTTTATCCATATAGTTTAGGACGTATGTGCACGCCATCTGTTTGTCTTGCGGTCAGGTTTCATTCGCTCGATCTTTCACAGTGAGCCACCTACCAAAGGCAGTAGAATCAGGTCAAGCTTCCATCGGACCCTCGCGTCTTCCTTGGAGCTGTACACGATCCCGAGTGGAGGAGAACCCAGTTCCTCCGACTGCTTCTCATCATCACCATCCAAGGTAGCGGTGGGTTTGCGAACGCTAGCTGTATCTTCAACAAACTCACCCATCCCGACGGTTGAGTTCGTCGGCATGGTGGTAACGGGCTTGAGGTCTTTATCCATTGTGTTGACTTAGGAATGCACGTTCAGAATGACACCTCACCAAGTGGCAGGCGTTGATTGTTTGCGATTCGCTGCCATTTATATCGTCGCGTGGTCATGTTTGTGCTGATAACGGTTACTGAACCAAGGATGGTCCTATTTGGCGGGGATGATAGCGTTCGCTGAGATGGCTCAGAAAGGTATAGCTCAATCTGGGGTCGCCCATTTGACCGTTTTGGGCCGAGTGCGCGAGATGGCAAGATAGCGCCTCTGCGATCTACGGGGAAGCCTGTTATCGGCTTTTGTGATTGTTAATTGTAGTATTACCCTAAAGTCACGATTGATTCTCAGACAACTCTCTAGTTACGTTTAAGCTACGAGGTGTCGAGAAAGAGACGCCAGAGGGAAGCTAGATGATTCTTGAGGTGCAGATAGAACTATTGCAAACACAATTGAGAAATTGGAAAGCATGCCTTGTCATTGTATATATTTCTATTCGCTCATAATCGCTTCATTCTCACTGCATCAGAAACATTACATATACATTAATATGACGGTGCCCCTTCGTAGCCTTCACCCTCTTTGGTGATGAGTCGACTTGAAGCCTCCTTTGGGAAAAGGCAAAATATTCTCCTCAGCTGTATGCTTCACTCTGCCCATCGAGATAGAGAATTTCTCCTGGTCAAAGATGCTGTACACGTTGCGCAGAAAACGGTCACCAAAGATTGACACGGGGTAACCATGAGAAGCGAGGAACACTCCACAGGTGCCATCAGGGAACTTCGACACCAAGCCGTGAAACGGAACCTTGATTGTGCCGTGGACACCAAACTCAACAGCGATGTAACCGTCGTTGCGCTTGGAGTCACCGTACTTGCAATCTACGACAAAGTATCGTTGACCAAAGTCAGGTTCCTTAGCAAGACCGAAAGCGCGGGATATAGGACCAATAGTCTTGTCGGTGACGTACCAATTCGTGTCCAGCAAAACAGGAAGACCAACGCCCTTTTTGCCGTACGTTTCCTTGGTACGCTTATTGTCCTTGGTGAGGACGACTTCTAAAGGCGTGACATTGACCGAGTTGGTCTGGCCACCGCTAAGGTCGGCATTGAAGGGGTCGACCATGGGCACGGTGATAAGGTTGCCGTCAATCTTTGCCTCGTCATAGGCGCCACCGAGGAGCATCCTCGCGTTGGCGGGCTTCTTGTCATCAGGTCCGAGGTAGAGACTTGATGCGAGATAGTTGATCTTGGAAGCATTCTTGAGCTCCGGCGGGAAGTACGACGAGAACCTGTCAGTACATTTGGGACCAGCGTACTCGCACTCCAATGACAGGCCTGGTTTCGTTGTCAGCACTTTTAATGTGATATAGTCTTGACATCGAAGGATCTTACCGAGAATAGTATATATATCACCAGTGACTTTGTTAGGGAAGCTGTAATCAGACGTATAGCCAAAGTACATGTTCTTGGTTGAAACACCGCCGATAACAACAGTGTCGCTCAGATAATCGCCTCGACCAATGTAGCCCAGGGCGTCGGCGAAGTCAGTGCCTTCGTAGCGGGATGTTCTACAACATTGGTTAGCGGTGGAAACCCCAAGGTCCGAGGAACATACTTGGATGTTTTGTTGTTGAAGGCGCCAAACGTTTTGCAATTGTTCCCCTGCTTTTTGCATACCTCATTACGAGGGTCGAGGAAGGAATATCGCGGGCTGCCCGTGTCGATCTTGAGATACTCTGTCTGCGGCGGTGTGCCAACCTGTAGCTTGGCATAGTATGCCGTCAGGCCGTCATCGCGAGATAACGGGACGGAAATGACACCAGCAGGAGTCTTGGTCGCAGCAGCGAGGCCAGGAAACGCAACGGCAGCAGCGACGGCGGCCAAAGTAATGAGAGCCATGATGATTATCGTTACTTACGGGTGTCGTTGGTGGACAAATGACTTGCCTGATGTTTATCAGCCTATATATAAATGGGTTAACTCACCCAGGCCCTGTCCAAATGAAGTCATGAGGCCAAGACCATTCGTTCAACACGGGTTTCTTAGTGTATCTCATTCCTGATCTGCCGGTCCTGCCGTGCTTCCATTGGCTGCGGTACTAATAGCTAGCCAGTTTTGGGAAATTAAGTCGTGTGCGGACCCCGGCACTTTAGCCATTTCTTCCCGCGGAGCCAGCGCGGGCAATCAAAGCGCGATACCATCTGAAATTTCTATCACCCCGCTACTCTCCCGGATCTGCTAATACCACCCCAGCAGCAAGTAGTCCACGCCTATAATCATCCGTCGGGGAAGCATTCATTTCTTTCACCACTTCCCGCATCCTCTCACTGTAGTATCCTCTTATAGAATCCCTCACTGATTCATTTCGACTTTGGAACTCTCTTTCAAATTCTTCATCGAGATCATCGAGTCTTTCCAGCAAGAGCCTATCTTCGTCCAACACTTCCGCCCATTCATCCTCACCCGACTCTTTCATTTGCCGATCAAAGTGATTCCTGGCGCAGGGCCCAACGTGCCTAATTCCCAGGAGTTCCATTGTCATTGTGTGAATAGCACATCTAGCTAGATGGGGTGTGTCAATTTCGGTTATTTTCCTTTCGATCAGCTCTACTAGGAACCATATGTCGAAAATAACGTGGAGCTCCTCGGAAGATGACGAGAGGGCGCTAGTCGTATATCCAGAGAACAAAGAAGCCAATGGTCGATTGAAAGCCCGCGATATGCAGGGACATGGCAGATCGGACTGCATCTCGCTGTTGCATATCTTGGTGATCAGACTGATTCCTTCCCTACATCGAAAGTAAAACGGATTGCCGATAGGGTAGTGAAGGGAAGGAACTAGAATACTACCAATCTTCCCTCCAAAATCATGTAACGCCGATGTCTGGAAGCCACCAATCACGTATTCCAGCTTGAGATCATGCTTTAACAGCCAATCCAGGTAGGTAGTCTCTATACCGAACATCTCTTCGCTTCGAGAATTTTGATAGAGAACCTCAACGCGTCCTAGAAGTGGCCCCAGACCACCCTCATTTGAAGGTTTGATGCCAAACTCATTCGCCAACGAACATATTTGCGGAGAAAGGGGTTTTTCAAACAAGCCTCCATAGTAGCGGTCTGAACTAAAAGGCTTGAGGCCATGGCTGATCTCAAGTCCCCCATCTCTCAATTCACTAGAGCGTAGCTGAAATTCCTCCCACAGCAAGGCGGCAGTAGCGTCAGGTAAGGAATCAACCGCGACTCCATGCCGTTCTATGACTTCAGAGGGCAGTAATGCAAGAGAAAGATCCCGTAGTCGTCGCCGCCGGTCTTCTAAATGTTTGAACAATAGCTTTCGGCATCTTAATGAACACTGTTCCAAGCATTCTAGTGACAACAAATTGACCGGCAAACAACAGTCAGCTTCTAGGAGTACTTGGACAGAATCGGCGCAACAACAGTTCTGGCAAAGCACCCACTTGTCTGGTTGGGTACATACTCTCCAACTTAACTTTACAGCAAGCTCAAGAGGACTAATGCTTGTTGGTTCATTGTCACAGAGTAGAGGTAAAGCCTCACTTCTTTGTAGAAGCAGACCAAGTCCTTCTGACCAGGTGATGCTAGCGTGCAATATGTTACGCCCATACATATCTGTTTCCAGGATACCTGGGGGAAGTTGGTCGCCAATTGTAATGGCCTCGAGGCTTTTCCGGTCTCGCTGCATGACTGCCCGGAAGATATCATTGAATCCAAACGCTACATCGTATTCATTAGCTGCGCATGATTGAAAAGGCCAGTCACGTAGCGGAGTTACCTTCGGCGATCTCGGGGTACTGACCCCAAACTCTCAATGAATCAGTTTCTGATATACTTCTCACATTCAAAGACATAACTTCGCTATGGGCGATGTCTTCGACACAGAAGAATGTATCAAATGCTGCGATGAAATTATATAACGGAGGGAGCGTTGCTAAAGAGTACGGGATCCACAAATACCTGAGAATTGTTCTGGCTCAAGTAAGTCAAGTCGAGTAGAAATGGGATGTAGAGCTATTACTGTTCGTAAAAGTTAGAGGCAGTGATTGGCACCCCAGCGTGAAACATGTATGACAGAAGTGAGCGAATGCATTCACATATGTTCATGAAATTTCGTTCCTCTCTCAAATCCGAATCGATTAGTTGTTGCCGATAGACCTCAAGATTTTGTTAACACTAAAGCCCCCCGCGAGTTCATAACCAGAATAGGAACTTACATCCATGCATAAATGGGCGATGTTATTCCCATTATCATCTACATCAAACGGCGATGCAGCCCCTGACCTATAAATCGTTCTTAGCTTCCTTATCATGGCTGATGTCTCGTTTCGTAGGTCAAAATGGCAGTAGTGTTGCCATGCGTTCTCAAGGCTTTGTTGGTGCTCTGGATCCCTAAGACCTGTATCAGTAGTCTTTATCCCGATAGAGATAGGAGAACAATATCTGTTTTACCAGCTCTGATACTTGTATTCGAGGTCAAAGAAAGCTTGGAAAGCCGGACTCCATTCAACAATGTTGCATGGCTGTATCCCGAAGGAAATACTGTATGCCCCAGCCGGATAGTCTCGAGTTAGTGACAGGAACAAACTCTGAGAAAGCCAATATCGAAGTCCAAGGTAGGTAAACGTAGTTTTTGACTTCTGGTGTGAGTGGCTGAAAAAGATGCAACTAGGACGATGGCGTTGTCGTTTATGTTCTTGTTTCGAGATGACTAAACCTCCCCAGAATCGTCCAATATAAGATGATTTTCGACAAATATAAGCGGCAGGAGGGTCGGAACAAGTACATTCTGGATGATTTAGTCTTTTAGTTGTTGATTCTTCCTTGTGAGAATTTTGCAGATAACGAGGTTGGACAACGACGTCTGAAACATGGCTGCTAGTGTCGAGGCAGCTGTCCTGGACATGTTGAGACAATGTTGCCATTTCTATCTCAATACGTTGAACAGCTGGACTGATGGCGTCAAGTCGCCTGGCAATTGTGCCTAGCATGTTGTGCGTGATGCTATCGTTAGCATTGGTGTAGCTCTTCAAAATCTGCAAGTCTTCGCTGATGCCGATGTTGATATCACTACAAGGAATTAGCGACAGCACAACGATCATTCTAGTAGAAGTTCCTCACAGGTTGAAGTTTTGTACGAAACTATTCAAAGTCGCATTGGCCTTGGAAAGCTGATCTTGAAGTTGAATCAACTTCTTCTGATCAAATGGATACCGAGCTATCATGATTTGCTTTCTCAACTTTCCTGTCATGTCGCACAAACCCTCATCTCTAGTAAGGTTCAGCATCAATTGCTGCAGGGCTACGAGTTCGAACTCGCAATTGGCAAGACCCTGATTGACTCCATTGGCAGACAAGGCGTGGCGATGGCCAAGTTTCAATGTGCTCGACTGGATGATGAAGATGTTTGATTGCAAAAGAGTAAGGCTTCGGCTGGCTGTCTCGATGTCTTGGTGTCGGCCTTTGACGTTACTAAAATAATTGTGAAGACCGCCACAGAGAGTCAAGCCAAGAGATACAAGGCCAGCGACGCCACTGGCGATGGACAACGGGTCGGCCATGTTGAGATTGACAAGTTTGCAAAGGGAAGAAAGAAGCAGCTGAGACGAAGCGGGGAAGTTGAGTGTTGGGTAAGAATGGATTGCTGCAAGGCAGACAGGGCAGACAGACTCAAATCAGGCAACCAACCAAAAGGCGGCGACACCCCAGCCCACTTGTAATTTGAAAACATGACAAAAGCGAGAGCCAAGCATTAAGAGCTGTTACTGGAATTTCTCGTGCCATAGGCAGAAGGGCGAGCATGCAAATGCCCATTTCCTTCTCCCATTCAATTAAGCCAGCTCAATGGAGCTGGCTGGTTCTCGATAATATGATGGAGAGACATAGCTAAGTCTTGAGTGAGGCTATGACACGGCCTAAATGACGACGGCCTGTACCCGCCCAAGGTTTAAGGCTAAAAAATAGGGCGAATCTACCTCCTCCTCCCTGTACGAAGCAGCCCTCACTGTAGGAAAGAAAGTCCCGGCTTGGCTGTAAGTATAATAACCCGCCGTCTCAACAGGTCGAACAACCTCTCTGAATACCTTCTTAACAAAGTGACCCGTCCCTTCGAAATCCCACTCCAAGGCAAATGCTTTTCCTGCGCCGGGAGGAACTTCAACGCGTACTTTAAAAGTGACTATACTGCCTGTTTTGACCTCAGCTTGTTTGCCACCATTGATGGTGAGATCTACAACAGGCTGGATACCTTTCCTCTCAGGAGCCGTAGCAGGTAATCGCACCTGGGAGTTTCTGATGGTGTAATTAGTTGGAGTGCTTGGGTATACCCCGGTTTCGCACCAGATACTCAAGTCTCGCAGATGCTGCTCGTAAAGGCCTGTAAAGTCCACAACCCTAGAGCTCTTGGAACCCACAACAGGACCCATTTGATGATCCGCATTCTCGCTATAATGAAGACGAAACTTATTATCGGCTTCATCTCCATAAGCCTTTTTGACCTGGTTCTTGTACCAATCCGCATGCCATGGGAACGCGTCAACATCCATAAGATTATCCATGACGATCATCTTGCCATTGAACTTGCCCGAAAAAGAAGCGCCACCGCTAGCTGACCAGGCTATCTGCTCCGCCACTAGGACGGGGCGCTGGGGATAGATGGGGTCTCCGTTCGAATCACGCAGATAATCGTATCCGTAGAAGTCTGCGCTTTTGGGGACTGAGTGGCGATGAATTGCATGCATGGCGAGGAACATGCGGTTGCTTATGTGGACTTGGTTACCCTCTTGGAGAAGGGAGAGGATGGCAAGATCATTGTCATGATGAAGGGTAACGGTCTTGTTGTTATTGTCATTGCGACCCTTGACTGTGATTTTCCCGAGTGCTTCTCCATCTTTGGAGAGAAGAATGATGTCCAGCCAGTATGTTCTCGCTGATTCGGGTGCCTTTTCAAGGGTGAGGCCAACAGGAATCTGGTTGACACCACGCCTAATAGAAATAATGGATGTCTTGTAGTCAAGCATCTCCTTGCGGAAGATCTCACCGAGACTGGAATGCTCGCTCCCCAAGTATCCAGGCTTATTCCAGAAGTCATCCACGTACGTCGGATCCATTCTCGTCACAGCTGCTCCAGATACGGTTCTGAGAGATTCCCAAAGTGACTCAGAGGCCCCAGTTTCGTAGAAACTTTCCCACCCTTTGATAGGCACACCAAGGGCCGTGGCCTCTTCAAAAGCGGTTCTCTCAGTGGGACTCAAGCTTGAGTAGACGTCCCCACTACCACCAGGCCTAAGCGCATCCTCGATCTCGACACTCTTGTTCTCAAGAACCAGACCTGCGAGAGCACGGATAGACCAATTGTTGATGGAAACTGGTACAGCTTGGACAAGTGTCAGAGCACCAGACCATATACCAATCGTATTCTCCATCGCTCCAACGGTGACAAGAGATCCACCGCTACCTCCGTAGATATACCCATAGATCTTGTTGGTCTTGGGCTTGTAGTATTCGCGTGCAATCATCATGCCAACCTTAGCTGCAGCTGCATCACCACGATACGTTGGTCGACCGGAAGCACGAACGGTATACCCTCCGCTTTCAGCACCGAATCCAATCTCCCGATCGGATGCAGTTGAGTTCTGTAGTGGGAAGACCAGCTGGAAGAAGCGACCCTTCCAGCCATTCTCGGGGAGGTAGATGTTGAAGTCAACGGTGGTCCCTTCGAAACGACCGGAGATTCTGAGATGAGGTAGTGGTAGTGTCTCGTGGGTCTCGTTGTCGATTATTGGCTGGGAGTACAAAGGATCAACACAGTCCTCCGTGATTTTCCAGACCCCATCAATTTGGATGCAGGGATCGCCAGTGAGCTTCGGGGAGATAGGCGAGTGCGGAGGCGAAAGGGGCAGGATGCTTTGTGCCGAGTTAAGACAAGTCCTGGAAGTAGTTGTTAGCAGTTTTGTAGTGCGAGCTGCACTATCGAAGACATACAAGGTTCTGAGAATATTCAAAGATACCATCATTGATACGATTGTTTTTGCAGTAAGAGCAAACTTTATACAGCTCAGCAGACTGAGTGGTTTTATCTATCCATTAATCTGTTCTTCAGATGATTTATATACATGGCTGCCCCGGATAGCTCGGGCCTTGATGACCCTACCAACACGCGGAGTAGCACCTAAGTTAGAACTAGCGTTGGTGTACTCGTCGTATTTGACCGAAAATTACGTGATTGGACAGCGTTCAAGAGCCAAGGAGCGAGAAAACATCTGATCCCCATGCTTAGCCACCAGAAATAATTAGTCTAAAGTCTAGTAAATCTTATTAGCTTTACCTGAATTTACCCTGGTCTTTTCTCATCTAGGCTAGAGGTCCTCAGTTCCCTTACCTACCCTTGTAAACGTCCACGATACTTCTTCCAAGTAGTCATCGGCAATTAACCTCCAGACTGAAGACCTACAGCGATAGTCCAAATGTGCGTACGACATATTGCGACTTGTTTTCGAAAGTATTTGCAACATAATCAGTCTTTCTTACTAACAATGACGTAACAATACAAACACCGGCAAATTACATCATTTGACACTACCTCAATTCCAAGAAGATGGCCCGAACGTCTCATTCGTGCCCAGCTTCCTCCACGGAGTGCCCAGACCATCCGCTGTCGTGCCTTGGACATTATTACCCCACCAACTAAGACTAACCCCAGGGAAGACGAGGGCAAAGAAGATTACAATAGCAGAAATCGCAAGACCAGAGTCCAGCGCCGCCGAAAGAACATAGTTATACTATAGTCAGTCAGCATTGATACAATGTCACAATGGTCAACATGGAGCTTACCTTCGCCCACCAATGAGGGTATCTTCCACGAATCCACTTGTTGAAGATGAAAGAGACTGCAAAGGCAGAACTATAGTTGATGCCAGTAGCGGGAGGCACGTTGCCAGTACCAGCGAAAAAGAGAGGCCAGTGAAGGTTACGTAGCAACTTGCTATTGGGGAACTTCTTCTTCAGGAAGAAAGTTACTACTGGTAGTAGTGCTCCAAGCCAGAATAGGTGCAAAAGTCCTGAGTAGATCTTGCCTACGCTGTATAACCGGGCAGGACCGACAGCTCCCCAAACAATACTTGATGAGAAGTTGACGCGACCTTGGGGACAGGTATACTTGTTGGGTTGGTCGCTCTCACAGATGTCCTTGACGTGGTGCAACATCCAAAGGACAACGGCGTTTTGAGTGAGAGACCCAACAATGCAGGCAGTCAATTGTGCGACAAATAGTGTGCGACGGGGAATCTTCATGTACAGCCCAAGTTTCATATCCGAAGCAAAGATCATCGCCTGGCTGAGTCCAGTGTATGCGTAGAACTTGAAGATCAGCATGACTACTGGCTTTCCTGGGATAGCATATCCTGAGATGATCTCGCCAAGGACAGTGAGGACATTGCTGTTCAAGTTGGCTACAGCATAGACACTTCCGGTGGGGATGAGATAAAATGCTGCAAGACCAAAGGCAAGAAAGACACCCCAAACAGGCATTTGGGTATCGTAAACCTCTTGAACCATGATGGTAAGACCAAGGACGATAGCAGTCAATGCGGCGTACCACCACCACGGAGCATCAGGGTATCTCTCAATCAGCCGAGCATGAATATCCTTCTTCCGCTGCGGGTTGAAGGCGCCAACGATCTGCTTCCAGTAATTGAGAAAGATGTATGTCGGCACGCAAGTCATTGTTGCGAAAGAGATGCCGTAGCTGAGAGCGAAAGTGACTGGCATGAAGATGGGACTGTAGCTCTTGTAGTCTTCCGGTGAGAAGTTTCCATGGCGGTCAACGACGCGCGACGCGTTGAAGACATTCCCGGTATTATCATAGATATCGCCCCCGGAAAAGGGTAGGTAAGCCGTGTACCAAGTATTTCTGTAATAGAGAATTGGTGTGACGAGGGCAAAGAGGATGACCCATCCAGCGAAGACGTTTGCTTGCGCCCAGAAGGGTACGACGAGAGGGGAGCCGTTGTATGCGATTTGAGACCAGTCAAATGTTGTTGGAAGGTAGGCTAGACCGGTTGACATGCCGAAGAGGTTGTTGACGATGATGTTGTCTAACAGAAGTCAGTACGCAATACGACCAGTTGCATAGAGGGAGTGAAATTACTAGGTGCAGCCCAGCAGATGAAGGCGAATGTGCTCAGTCCAGTAAAGAGGAACCCAGGCAGCCAGTACTAATCAACTGTTAGCATCCGCATGAGAGCAGAGAACTATAAGTGGCACTCACCCATAACCAACCACCCGCAAAGACGTAGACAAAGAAGCGATACCTCGAAATACTCCATCCATCAGCCTTTGGGTTCGCTCTCCCATGCAACGTTTGAAACAGCGCCGCATTAGCGAGCGTCGAAGGCCAGACCATATGCGGCGGCTCAACAATAAACCGATAAGCCATACCAGCCATTCCAAGGCCAAACAGCTGCATAGTAAGCGCGAGTAAGAATTGATACCCGACAGGAGTCTTCAGGCCCAAGAACGCAGGCGCAACTTGAGCTTGAATGATATCCGTCGCCCAAGATGGTCCAAACGAGAGGTTCGACATGATAGTAATCAGTGCATGCTCCTTGATATTAAAGTGATGATCAGGATTAAGTGCAATCTCCCTCCCGAACACTCTAATCCTCATAATAGGAAGCGCATGCGCAAGGGCTCTTCCAGCAGGATAAGCGACCAACTGCGCGACAAGCGATGAGATAGTCACACTGGGATATCTCATTGAAAAGAACTGATTGATACCAGTTCCGAGAATGGTAAACAGTAGACCTAGCGTCCACGCACGGAGCGTATTAACAGGCATAGAGGGATCATCGACGTTGGGGACATTGGCTCTGACTTCTGGTTGGGGCGAGTTGTCTGAGTCGATATCGTAGTGTTCGTCTATGCCGCTGATGGCGAAGGCAGTAGCTTTGTCGGGGTTGTCGATGATTTCTTCTGATGTGCCTTCGATGGTACCATCTTCTTGTCTTGAAGGCTCAAGGTTGTCGGCGTATTCGACCTTGCGTGCCATGATGGCGGTCTCAATCACTAAGAAATGCCTAACGAGATGAACTGACACAAGAAGGAGACGAGGTCTTCTGAGGATGCATTGTTTTCTTGGCGCGAAGTCCTCGGCATTTTATAATTCTGGCTTATCGCGAGTCAAGTCACATTCGATGCTACTCCCCTCCCCGGATTTCGGCAAATGTTAGTTTATCTGCCCCTCATGTAAGAAGAAGGTCCAAGCGATGTTGTCATTTGAGCTAGCGTCTGATTGGTCACCGGATCATCAGGTCCTTAGTTTCGGGGTTAAGGAGAATAATTGCTACCCTACCTTATCTTGACACTTTTTTAACTATCGACTAATTCTGATTAAAGGTTGCCACTTGAGAACGATAAAGTAATGTTTTCTGCGGGGTAATTGACGTGAGGAAGGTCCAGCCTTGATTTGTCACGAGATATCGTATCGGCTCCGGTTGCGGGCGTCATATCACTAATAAAACGGCCATCTTCAGCGTCTGATAGCACCTTTTTGTTTTCAAACCTTATCTTTTATCTTACACAGCTTAGTCTGAAGTCAGTCCTCTCAATCATGGCCCGTTCAGTAGCACCTCTAAACAAGGATTCGTCCATCCTCATCATCGGAGCGTAAGTCTCAGCCCCTACTAATACACCATCAAGGCTAACCGCCGATTCGGAATCTAGGGGTACATTCGGTATCAGTACAGCCTACCATCTAGCTAAGCGTGGCTATACCAACATCGTATGTATCGACCGCCACCCATGGCCCAGTCTAGACTCTGCTGGTCATGACTTGAACAAGGTGATGCGTACTGAGTACGACGAACCGCTTTACACGCGCCTTGCTCTTGAAGCACTCGACGCTTGGAGGGATCCGGCATGGCAGGATGTATTTTTTGAGACAGTAAGTTATCGATCTTAATAGCTGTCCTTGCGACTTAGACTCACAAAAGCAGGGACGTATCACAACTACGACGGGCGACAAGAAAGCCGAGTCTTTCCTCGAGAAGTCTTACGAGAACCTCAAAAGAGCAGGAAAGGCCCAGAACCTGGAGCTTATCAGTGGTAGAGACGAAATTGTCAAACGTATTCCCCAATTAAAGAATGCAGTCGGGATCGAGAACTGGAAGGGTCTTTACAACAGTCTCGGCGGTTGGGTCCACGCACGAAAAGCCCTTGAGAAATGGGCATTTCAGTCTGAGAAGATGGGCGTCAAATTAATCTCTGGCCTTAGCGGTACGATGACGGGCCTTGAGCTTGATGCTTCTGACTCATTCACAGGAATTCGGGTCGCTTCTGGTGAGGTTCTTCATGCGGATCACTACATCCTCAGCACGGGCGCTGCATCGCCACAACTACTCCCCGAGCTATCGCAGCAGTTATGGTCAAAATGCTGGACATTGGGGCATATCCAGCTTACTGATAAGGAGGCTGCTGAGTGGAAGGGAGTTCCCGTGATTGACAACTACGAGCTCGGGTTCATGTTTGAGCCAGATCCAGATACAAGTAGGTTACGCTTCAGATAGCGGCTTTAACCACTAAGTCACTGACTGAGAAGCAGAGCTGATCAAGATCTGCGACAACAACCCTGGCTATCAATACCAAAAAGGCACCTTCGTCGATGGGAACGGCAAAACAACTCACTACTCCATCCCCCGCTACTCAAGCGATCATCCCCAAGACGGGATCCCCCGCGAAGCAGAGATCGCCATACGTAAATTCATCAACACCGTCATGCCTCAATTCTCCGACCGACCCCTCCTCGATGCACGAGTATGCTGGTGCACTGATTCACCAGATGCACACTGGCTGATCGATCGCCATCCGAAACATAGAGATCTACTTCTCGCAACGGGGGATTCCGGACATGCGTTTAAAATGTTTCCAATTATTGGAAAGTATATCGCTGATGCATTGGAAGGTCATGAGACGGGATTGAGGAAGGAATGGGCTTATGGAGGACGAGTTGCGAAACCGACTTCACACCGGCCTGATACTGAGATCAAGGACTTGAGGGATGTTATGGGTATCAAGACTGAAACGAAGCTGTAAATTCCTATTATAATTGTAGCTACTGGACCTTTCATTGGATGCAATTGCTTCACCAGGCAATAAAGTTTGAAATGTCTATCCCAAGTGACAAAAAGTTAAATTATGTCTAGATTTAGAGGACCTAAGTCTAGTAATTTCTGGCACCTTGCTATAAGGTCGCAAGCAACCATCAGAACTAGATTATCTGCCGAAACCCCATTCCATCTCAAGGACTTTCACAGCCCTCATAGTAGTCATAAACAGACACATCATCAATCTGAATCTTGACCGTTCCCGCCGACGGCTGGCTGCCGCAAAAGAACCCAATCGACAACCTCTGGTTATCATTCTCGGCAGTAATGCGATACTCTTGCTCATAATACTGGCCCTGCACAATTTGTTCATCGCCATCGACAGAAAAGAACTGCGAGTTTGCACCCTCAGAACCAGCGAATGTACCGATTCGACACTCCTCTGATTGGAGAGGTTGTCCTTCGATGAGGACCCAGTGATACTTGAAGATGTATTCATGGCCGGCGACGGTATTGGTAAGTTGTTGGAGGATGGATGAGCTTCCTCCGATTGCGCCGTCGGGGTAAGAATATGCCCTGGGAACTTATTAGTAGTGTGGTTTGTGAGGGGGGCTGGACTGACATAGAGCGGGCTCCTGTTCTGGGGTTGTTGGTTGTCAGAGATGAGACGCCGAGCATGATCCACGGTTCGACAGTGGGCAGTCCATTGCCGTCTAGATCATCGAAAGAAGGGTTTTGGACGTAGTTGGTGTAGTCTCCTGTGAACTCGCACACTGGCGCAGCAGAAGTCGTCGCAGTTGCTGTCGTAGAGACATCGGAGGCCTCGGTGCTGGTAGAAACGAACTCGGTGGTAGTTGCGTCAAGGGTCGCGGCTTCGGTCGTTGAGGTGAACAAAGTGGAGGAATCGCCAGTAGTGCTTGAGGCCTCAGAAGAAACAGTCGTCGCCGAGCTTTCCACAGACGTGGCGGCCGAAGGAGTGTCAATCGTTGCCGAGGTCTCAGTCGAGAGCGAGTTCGTAGCAGTCAGAGAAACTTCGGTCGCAGCCGTGCTGGAGGTTCCCAAGCTTGAACTCGTGACACGAGTAATCGGCTTACAAGGCCCAGCGCTAACCTGGCCACAGAGGGCGAAAGCTGCAACAGCAGCGGAGTACTTGAGCAACATCATATTTACAAAGAATAAATTAACGAACGGAAGGGCGTCGAAGCGCAAAATTGAGGAACGAGTGGATGGCGATTTGATTAAACATTCTAGGGACTCAGCTGTATTTAATACTCCTTTATAGAAGACTTTTTTTAATTTCCGACACTGCGCTATTGGCTTCGCAATTCGATAGTTCACGATAGCGCGAAGTGGTGTTTACAGCTTAGCCTGGTGGCTACAAGCTAATTTTTAAGCCTTAGCTTGACCGGGATAAGATAAGATAAGATCGGCCAAGAAGTTCTTATTATTTACTTGGCCATCTACCCATTTAGAAGGATAGAGATACACGATAATCCCAGACTTCTTCCTACTGAACATTTCCCTGTCCTGCGTATCATTCACATGCGCGATCTGAATCTTCAGCTTTGCGCCAAGTTCTAGAAACTCTTGACCAATATAGCTAGACCTCCGAGAAGCTCTGGAATGTGACTATCTACGTGCCGTGCCTAGGGTGGTTGAGAGTGATCACCGGCCGAGTCGGCCTCAATGCTATGCTGAACCAAGAACAGGCCACGAGCATGAGCAATTAAAAAAGCCCACATTTTTGCCGATCCTCATTGTAATATTCTGTGCTCTTATTCCCAGCTCAGTGTCATTTCGATACTTCATTCGCATCTCACAGTTTCACGCAGCTTCCCCTCCTCGTCCTCCATTCTTGCGACAGTATCACATACCACCTGTTGCTTCGTACAACACAAACGGAAACGGCAGTTACCCCGCGATATGCGATATCAGTCAAGGTCTCGACTCTTTCCTCCTCATGTCTCAGACAATGTGCAATATTCACATGTAAGCGCTGCAAACTCTACTGGAGTATTCAGATATGTGATGCAATTCCCTGTGAGTGAGTGCATATATGACGGCAGTTGCTGCGCTTCTGAGCTTTTCGGGCAGGTATCTTGGAATTGTGGCGGGCTGAGCGATGTATGTCTCGGTCGTACTTGGATATCATTGGTGGTGCAGGTTCCGTGTCACGTCGGCTGGGACTGATCCGTGAGACTCCGCATCTCCTTTCTGCTTGGCTTTGTACTTGGATTTGGGATTTTTATGTATATAAACTCGACCATCTTGAGCAGGCCTTGCTCATTTACTCTTCCAAAAGACTCTCAGTCTCCTTCTTCGTATTAACTTCACTGTCCAACATGACCTCACTCCCTCTCACGGCCCATCGCCCCATCGGCAAATGGCTCCCCGAGCAACGCTCAGCGATCCAGGACTGGATCGCCTCCAAGCTCAAGCAAGCCAAAAAGAGGAACTATGCTTCTCTTGACCCCAACCCCAAGATCGATGCTTTTCAGAATCTCGTCAATGACACCCCCTACCTCAAGACTCTTGCCAACGACATGTTCACTCAATCTTCCAAGTACTATGACCCCACTGGTGAACCAGCCCTCAAGACCTTTGATGAATTCATCGCTGTCGTCAGGCTCATTATCCAATCTGCCCCTCCCTTCTTTGATAAGCAAGATCCTCCTACTGCCATGGGGATGATTGGGTTTCCTATTAATGCTGTGCTTGATTGGCCCATGGGAACTATTGCTGGTTATGAGTTCTGGCTTCTCCCCGAAGTCAACGCCTCGTTCAAGGGTGTTCTTGACACTTGGGGTTCGTTCTTGGAGTCTTCTGGCTCCCAGTCCGGTCTAGAGGGTTGGTTATCCAAGGATGCCCTCCATATGCTTGCCACTGTAGCCAACACTGGTGAACTTTGCGGCCCAACATTTGATGAGATCTTCATTTGCGATCCATCCGCAAAATACTATGGCTACAAGTCGTGGGACGATTTCTTCACGCGAGAGTTCAGAGAGGGCATGCGCCCGATCGTCTGTCCAGACGACGCCCCTCCAACCCCAGAATATCCTGATCCAACCCTCGTCATCACCAATGCATGCGAATCCGCTCCCCTCCAAGTCGCCGAGCACGTCAAGCTCCACGATCAATTCTGGCTCAAGTCCCAACCCTACTCCCTCGATAGAATGCTCAACTCCAACCCCAACACCAGCAAACTCGTCGACGGCACCGTTTACCAAGCCTTCCTCAGTGCAAAGAGCTATCATCGCTGGCACGCGCCCGTCAGTGGTAAAGTCGTCGACATTGAGCTCGTTCCCGGGTCGTACTACAGTGAGAACTACTTTGAGGGCCTGGCGGGTAATCCAGATGATCCTGATCCCGCGGCGCCGAACTACTCGCAGCCTTATATCAGCGCTGTAGCTACGCGGGGCATTATCTGGATTCAGGCTGATAATCCCAAGATTGGGCTCATGGCTATTGTGTTCATCGGCATGGCTGAAGTGTCAGGCTGTGAGTTTATTGTTGAGAAGGACGCTCATATTACAAAAGGACAGCAGATTGGCATGTTTCACTTTGGTGGAAGTTCGCACTGCATGATCTTCCAGCCGGGTGTTAAGCTGTTGTGGAAGCGTCCGCCTCCTTATGATATGGACACGGAGAATAACAGCCGCGTGAACAGTCTGCTGGCTGTTGTCGGTAACTAGAGGTATTTGGCAGTGGCTCTTGTTTGTCTCGATAGGCCTATCTCGGGTGGAATCACAAAGGCTATGAACTTAGTTTCGCGTTCCTGGAAGTGAGACTCGCAGAGTCGTTATCAATCATTGACTGGTGATGGCGGCGAGTTTTGGCAGACACGGCATGGTTGGAGAGTGCACGGGAAGGAAATGAAGAAGGCCACGAAATTTCTAGTCTAGGACAGAAATACAAGACTATCATGTGTCTGATACTTTGCCGACGCTTCACCCTGATAGAGTGAGGATCATATTCAATGATCCAAACTTTCGCGGCCATGATACTCCCCATACAATATCGCGATCGGGACTAGTAGAGAATCCTACCTCAGGTTTATTCCTGCACTTGCTATAAACAAAGAGTTAGCCCAGTCATTGCGGCGGGATGCTTTTTGAAGCGACTTACTTCTGTAAAGACATTGGCTCGCTCGCGTCAAATGCAAATGCATGGCAGTCCTCCGACCACCCAAGCTCTATTTATCCTCCCCAAGTTGATACGAGCGTGCTGCTCAGCGGCTGTTCATGTCGTTGACCAGGATCTCGTTCCACTTGCGATACCCAAACTCGTTCAAGTGAACATTGTCCTCACTCATAATCCCCGCCTGGTCATCTCCAAAAGGGAGGAACTCGCACTCATTCTCACCAGCGATAGCCTTGAGCTTGTTATTGGCGTCCTCAATCACATCAAGACCCAGACCGCGCTGGATGAACAACGCAGTGATGACGATGGTCATGTCAGGAAACTCAGTGCGCAGCTGCTTGATCAACGCACCGTCAGCATCTGCATCGCCCTTTAGAAGACCCTGCTTCTTGAGATTGTTGGATCCCATGTGGATGTACATAGTCTTGATATTTGGCTGATGCTGCTTGAGAAGGCGGACGAGACCTTGGTCCATGCGGTATTGAACATTCAAGATCTTGTCACCCCCAACACCGAGGTTGAGGATACGCGAGTCTTTGTTAATGCTCAGGATTCGGCCCGTGGCCTTGAAGCGCTCTACACCACTGGCGCCGAGGACAGCGGTGGTGTATTGACTCGGGTTGTTCTTGATCTGGGGAACGTGGGTGTTGTGGTGGGTTTGGTGAGATCGAAGCTTGAACATCTCGTCGGCGGATGGTTCGACGCTCACGAATTTACCGGTTGTTTTGAATCGCTCGAAGAGGCTGTCGCCGAGGACAGCGACGGTGTATTCACCCGGATCAGCCTTGATCTCGGGGACATGAGTGTTGTGGTGAGTCTCGTGAGATCTTTGCTTGAACATCTTGGTCGATTTAGCGATTGTCGCGATGTAATGTTCGTGGGGAAGAAGTGACGAACAAATAAATGGACGCGTAGGCGAACACCTTTTGTGCTCCTGTCAGCGACAACTTACTCAGCGAAAACCTGTCAAACGAGGCTCTTTCAACGCGCGACAGTCAGCGCTGCCGAAGGAGTCATTCGGTAGAACTCAACTTACAATGCCAAAAGGGAAAAGGGCCCTTGTCTCGGGAATAACGTTTGTGGATGCGTGTGCAGGGTTGGGAGTGGTTAGAGTCGTGAAGAGGAGAAAGCTAATTTGCTATGCCTTAAATGTCTGGTCCGTCAAACGTCTTCCGAAACCATCAACAAAATGTTTGCTTTCTGATCTGTTGCTCTTCTGGTCTTGCAAAACGATATACTTGCCTGGCGTCACGCTTTAGGCGAGAGTTTAATATTCAGAAACACTTCTCAAACATCTTTTCATGGTCTTGATACTGTTTTTAAGCCAGATACAACACAAGAGGTCAACTTGCTCTATTGCATGGCCCCTTTGCTACGCAGTATCATGCCACACAATCAGGATAAGGATAAGCGATTCCTTTGTTAATCTGTCTGTTGAGTTACAAAAGCAACCAGGAAAACACCAAAGTCGGGGTCATATGACAAGATACTGTTTTTTGGCAGCCACAAGACTCACTTGCGACCACAGTCGGATTTACACCATGAAACATCTGCAGATCAATCTTGACATCCCCAGCACAGCAAGCACAACAAACCTGTCGCCTGTCAAGCCTCTTCGGTAGAAAACCGAGGTGTGCCTGCCACGCATGTTTTGCATTTGCACTAAATTGGCCAAGACGGACATACATATCCTGATGCGTCGGAGATGGATCTCGAAGGCACCTTCTTGGCCTTAGATGGCCCCTTGGTTTACATGATGGTGGTATTCTCCAAATGATCTGCAAGACACTAGAATTTTCTGTTTGTCAGTGAAAGGGCTTCCCCTCACGGCAGAGGACACGGGTAGTAAACGCGGCGATAAAATTACAAGCGTGATTCAATATCATGCAAAAGCCACATGGCAACCTAGACCTTCAGCATATGCATAGTGTACCTCAAATCTCAGCTCAGAGAATTAGTTAACAGCATTAATTCTCTCAAAGTCTAGATATTCCCCAGACTTTTCTTTCCTTCCCCGCGATGGTTCGACACGCCAAGCAAATCCCCACGATTCCCGGCCTACCGGACGCCGAGACAAGAGAAAGACACAAAGCCCTCAACAACCAAGCAAAAGGAACAAGGAAATACCATGACGAGTACCCAAGAGATCGCTCCACCATAAGAGAAAAACTCGTTCGACTTGACCGTGTGTAACTGGCGCTTGGCATACTTGGCAGTCTTGGCTGGCGCGTCGCAACGGCCGCATTCTCCAACTCGTCTCCATTTTCTCGTTTATGGGGTTCCCCGTGGGGTTAGTGAGAAGTTCCGCTGTTTAAGAGATTTCAATGCAGATGTCAAGAGAGAAAAGTCGAATGTTGTGATCTGAGATGATCTGATGTGCCCCATCTGTGCTTTTTTACCCCAGGCTTGGCTAAATTTGACACTGTTGGCCCTGTAAAGAGTGAAGAAGAAAAATGACAACACATTGGAATGAAGCGAGGAGATGGACTCTTACCTACCCCGATGATTCAACAAATTGGCCTCATTCCTATTGGTCATCCTTATTTTAAGCATGAATAAGTTGGGGCACAGAAAGGCGGAGCCAAGAGGAGACCGCTCGTCTCGTCAAAGTTTGGGGGTCAGCATAGTTTCTCATCTCGCCTAAAACTGCACATCTCTCTTCTCACCCCAAATTTGCATTCGGAGAGCCAAGACAAGGCCAAGATAAAACCCCATCTGCACCAGCTTGCCATCGATGTGGTAATTCTTCCGCTCGTCCGCCACGTGTCGGCTATGTCAAATGCTGCAGCCTCAAATGATAGCCGCCCCTTGAAAAATCACCGACTACACCTTCAGCTTCAATATGGTGATATTGGCGGTATTTTGAGCTTACGACCCCAGAAAAAGACGCATTACCAAAACGCGGAGCCGTTGTCACAGCCTTGGCATGTGGGGAGGACAGCAAAATCCGGGGATCATGAGAAGATATCTGCATCTCGTCAACGCAGATATGGGCCGAGATTGTGAAGGAGATATGACGAGCCTTGGCTGTAACCTCGTGTGGATATTGTCCGAGGCTCCCACACGAATGGGAGTGATTGGATAAGGCGTTACAGCTGCCAAGACAAGCCTCGCGTGGCAATGGTTGAGCTTGCATATGCTTGGCGTTGGATAACAGAATCTGCGATATGGAGAATCTACCTTGGGGTTTGTGGGGAGTTCCAGATATTTTGAGTCTTTTTGCCCACGGGGTAAGAAATATCTTGGCTTTGGTATAAAACTGGTCCCTCGTCCACCTTTATTTCTCTTCCGTCGATCATCCAGCATCGTCTTCTCAGGGTTGAAACTACTCCCCTTTCTTTTTTTGGCATTCTCTTCAAACATCTGCTTGGTAGCCAAGATGACAGCCCATGACAATGTCTCCGCTCATCAAGAGCCTACGCGTCCCAACTCGTCTTCTGGCTCTGACATGAAGGCTGAGGCGAGAGGCATTGAGGAGGCGCGTGGTGAGAACTATGAGTATGTTGATAAGCAGACTGAGAGGGCTATCCTCAGAAAGCTTGACTATCGCATCATTCCTATGGTTATGTGGGTTTATCTGATGAACATGATGGATCGAGGTATGCCACTCAACTCTGCTCACAAGTGAGGTGTCTAACATATTATAGTCAACATTGGCAATGCTCGTCTGTTTCGTATGGAAGAAGATTTGGGCTTGACAGGCAATGAGTTCCAACTCTCTGTCTCCGTACTCTTTGTCACCTACTGTGTAAGCTTCACCAATCACCCACCAGCCCAACAAAGCTAACATATTTCCAGCTCTTCGAGTCCCCCTCCAACCTCATCATCAAGAAGCTCAAGCCCGCCTACTATCTCGCCGGCCTCACCATCGCATGGGGTATCGTCGCCACCTGCAGCGCCTGGGTGAACAACCTAGGAGCCCTCATCGCATGCCGCCTCCTCCTTGGTCTTTGCGAGGCCGGTTTCTTCCCCGGTGTCGTACTCTACCTCTCCATGTACTACGGCCGCAAGAGTCTCGCTCTTCGTATCGCATACTTCTTCTCCACTGCTGCCATCTCTGGTGTCGCCGGTGGTCTTGTCGCCTACGGCATCAGCTTTATGGATGGTGCCATGGGCTGGAGTGCTTGGCGATGGATCATCCTTATCAATGGTGCACCTACCATCGCTACCGGCGTTGTTATTCCCTTCGTTCTGCCTAACAGCCCTGAGACTGCCAAGTTTCTTACTGAGGAGGATAAGATCAATCTGCAGAAGATTCATGATGAGCAAGTCGGCCGAGCGAAAAACAACAGGGAGCTTCTCAAGGAAGATGTTCTTGACGGCGTCAAGGACTGGACCACTTGGGCCTACTGCTTCGCTCTCTTCCCTACCCTGGCTATGCTTTACTCTTTTGTCGTCTTCCTGCCTACCATTGTCAAGGCTATGGGTACCTGGTCCTCCGCCGAGGTCCAAGCCATGACTGTTCCTGTCTACGCCATTGGAGCCATCACCTATCTTATCGGCGCCCGTCTCAGTGATATTACCCAAAAGCGAGGCTTCTTTGTCATGGGAGGCATCGGATCCGCTATCATCGGCTATGGTATGCTCATCGCTGGCAAGGGCGCCGCTGTCTCATACGCAGGCTGCTGCTTCGTCTCCATCGGCATCTTCCTCTCATCCGGTATCTCCTTCGCCTGGGTACCCGCCAACAACCCCCGCTACGGAAAGCGAGCTTTCTCAACGGGTATGCATCTGACCATCGGTAACGCTTCTGGTGTCGCATCTCCCTTCCTCTTCTCCAGCCAGTATGCTCCTCACTACCGCCCTGGCTACGGTGCCAGCATGGGAATGCTTGTTGTGTCGTTGATCCTCAACATCATCCTCCATCTGCACTTTAAGCGACAGAACAAGCTCCGTGATGAGGGTAAGCAGGATTACTTGCTTGAGGGTAAGACTGAGGAGGAGATTGAGTCTATGGGTGAGAGAAGCCCGAGGTTCCGCTTTACTGTTTGAGTTTTGCAGCTGTGGTTGAGTTTATTGCAATTTATGATGGGCATTGATGAATTTAGAAGCGAGTTGGAGTATTTTACCATGAATATTAGGATGCTGATTTACCTTGCCTTTTTGTCTCTGGTGCAGTAACGTGTAATTTATTGCCAACTACGTCATGTCCAGTGGCGCGCCTACAGAGTCAGCATGAGATTGATAATACTACACACATCAAGTCCTCGGTGATAGAGCGGAGATCCACCGCTTCCAACCAGATCTGTCAGCCAACATGGTGACAAATCTGAGCGCTTCTTTCAACAATTAAGAGCCACGCCCGGTTAGCTCAATCGGTAGAGCGTGAGACTCTTACGAGTACGCGATCTCAAGGTTGCGGGTTCGACCCCCGCATCGGGCTGTTCCTATATTCGATTGCGAGCGTCAGCGAGGCTTTCTCTTTTTGCTTTTTGAAGTAGTAATTCTATCTTTCGCCCGTCACTCTATCAATTACCAGTTAGATGACAATTTTTTCTCTGCACTGGCACTGTTGCTCTATAGACTTTTTGGCTAATGGGTTAGGTAGCTTAGTTACTTATTTACTAATTTAGTTATGACACAAAGGTCATAAGCAACTCACAGCAGATCTAAATATACTTAGTTAAAATCGAATTGAGCATCTGTTGGCTATATTAATTGCTATTGGTCTGAAATGAACTCTGATAATGCTCAAGGCTGTTTGCTGTGAGCCAAGTTATGTAAGTCTCCTTCTTCTCCAACCTTGAAGCCCTTCTCGTCAACCTCCGACGCCTTGCGTTGTGCTGACAACTTTCCACCAACACGACCTCCAGTAGGTTGATTCAAAATATCAGAAACATGGCTGGAGAGTTCTCCAGACTTGGTTGCATCAATGCTGGCTCCGAGATTGGCATCGACAACTCGGCCACCAGTGTTTTTGGTCTCATCAATGATATTCCTAAAAAGCAATTAGTTGTTTTGCAAGTAGATGATGGACCACTGAGGTTATCTTACTGAGCCTGCCCATGTTGGTTCGAGTCAAGGGGTGTCTGTTGCAACTCTCGAGAGTGACCGCCGGGGGCAGGATCATTAGGTGCACTTCCTGACATGGTGACTTGTGATTTGGATTTATCGTGTGGAATGGATTGATTGAACGAGGAGGGTTTCTCGAATAAGTAATGAACATGATGTGTCGCTTTGTCACCACATATTAACATCAATAATACGTCATTGATCAACATCTGAGGTCATCCTCAGATGACATAAACAGCCGAAAGTTAATTCCACTATCTATTATCTATTACAAGCCCATTTCCATATAAATTGTCTTTCTAATTAAAAAGACTTTAAATTATTATATTAACTTGTTGTAAATTCTTTCTCCCAATGAGTTTGACATTGGCGGTGTTGTTGACCTTTCCTGTTTCCCATTAATACCTAAATAGATAACCCCATTACTTGTGTCTCAGCAATTCGGGAGCGGCGAAAAGTAACTATACTCAAGAATAAGCATTTGGGGGGTGGTAAATATCCCGAGTAATACAGAGATCGAGAAAGCCCTGAGCCTCAACACTGTTACACCGTCACGCATGGATGCAAATTAAAGATAAATCGCATTGTTCTCAAAATACACTTTAATAGCTTCTTCAGGTAAAGTGTATTCAACTACTTTGTCTTGATATTCTCCGAATAAACCAACCCAGCATTAGTCACACATGGGCACATCAACATAGTGCCTCAGACCACCAATATTGCCAAAAGCAATACCGTTATTGCAAGTGGCGCTGCAAGGGTTATCCTCCGCAAGCTCCTCAAGAACTTCTCCATCAAACTCCTCCCCATTGATGCTCAACTTGGCACCGCAGTCATTGAAGTCCGCATCATCGCCAATAGGTTCTCCAGCATTGAAGATGGTGGCCGTGCTGCCGCACATGTCGAACTGCGGGGCGCGATTAGAAATTGAGCACCAGTTCTCATTGAGAGTGTCGGTTAACATGGCTGATCGACTTTCGTCACATGGCGATCCAGCGGCGAAGGCGACGTAGTAGACGTCAGGGGGGGCGTCACCGAGACCAGCTACAGCAAATACACCGAGACAAACATTGCCGGCTGCAGCAAGAGCTGGAAGGGCGAGGAGGCTCAAGGTGGTACGGAGCTGACAACGTTAGTTTTACTTTTCCTTAATCTTGGCTACCTGAGGGTTGTTCCAGGACTCACCGAAAACATCGTGACTGTTGGAAGGATGAAAGATGGTTTTGTTGGTCTTGTTTCTTTGGTTTCAGAGTGTGCCTTGGAATATCTGTTAGCCAGACAAGAGCAGCGGGAAGTCAACGCATATTTATAGGCCTAAGGATACCAATTACCGGATTCTTGAGTAACAAGAGGAACAGTGGATCAACCTGCCTCAGCCCAGATTCGGCTCAGAACAGACTAAAACGCATGGTGAATCCTTTCGCAAGTGCCATGACACATAATTTGCCTTGAAGTAGACTGATCACGCTGCGATCTCAAAAAGACCAATCTTCTATAGTAAGCAGACTGCAACTAAGTACAAGGTTAGAACTGCGCGGCTACAAATGGAGAGATCTACGCGGAGCTGAATACCCGCATTCGACATCGAGATCCTTGGCAGTCTTACGGCCCGCTTCCCACCAACGACCTTGAGTCCCTATTGGCCGCCAGCCAAAGTGCAGTGAAGCGTCTGATCTCGATATCCGGCAAGCAACTGCACCTTCGGAGAATTGCTTCGTTCCTTCACTTGCTTAGTACAGACTTCCAATGCCAAGAGACGATAAGGTGCCGGCTGCCTGTCAGCAATCCTTCGTTGTAACATCACCAAAGGTTCCTTAGGATGGAGTGAACATGGCTCATGCAAAGTGATTGATGTGATACGGCTGATTACGGGCAACGACTTTTCTTCTAAAGTCCATGAGCTTATGCTTGCATACAACGCATACACATGACTGTATCTCATGGAATATTTCCTTGTTTGGAGTTAATTAATTGGAGTGCATTCTTTGTAGTTCTCTGTGATGCTCCAGCCAGCGAAGTGAAGTTGAATCTCCACGAGCAACAGATGAATTAAAGTCCTTTCTACAGTAGTGTGGCAACAGATGGATCATGTCCATTGCTTGAAATAACATTGCCCGGAAGGCTTAGCGCCGCAGACGCAAGGTTGGCTAAGCTTATGCTCGTTAGACTTAAGGGCTGGTCCGAGGGTCCGAGGGTAGGTCGAGGGCATAGCGGCATAAAAAGAGCTTGTTCCTCAGAATATTTACTTGGCAAGGCGGCATTTCAACGAACAAGCCTGGTACGTTATGACGTAGTCTAAAATCCTTTATTACAATTATATCCTGTTCCAATTTGTACTGCGGAGTATTGCGGTTAAGGTTTTCCGGCTCCGGGGACTATCTGTGTTTTGATACAGCTAATATTTCTCTGACGATAATAGAAAGCTACGTCAACCGCTCTTGTTCATCGCAACGGCTATTATAATTACTTTCACTTAAATATGCCAACAGTTTATTCTCGCAAATCAAGCATAGATAATTAAATTGGATATAAAAGTGCCATTTAAACTTTAACTTAAGATCTTAGACTTATTATACAATTCATTGAGTATAGACATCATCGCGGGACTGGGGCAGCCTCAGCAGAGTCAGCACTAACTGAAAACACAGAGCGTGGGGGTTCCAAAGAAAGCATTGAGCACCAAGTTCCCCATTTATATTTCCTTCCCTGTCAATAGGGCCATATACGGATGGCGGGGATCAACAGGATTTAGCACGACTCTGCCTTTCGGACATCTCCCCGTCGATCTATGGATCCTCGGATCCTGCCGTACCAGCTCGGTCAGACACGTTTCTGATTCGGTAGACACCTGGTCGCTTCCGAGGTTTTCACTCGGAGATCATGGGGGTATGAACATGCGAGTTGCTACACATTTCTAGAATCGTGGGCTGCTTCACGACGCTGTACCCGGTCCACGTCGAAATCAGCATCACAGACCTCGACAACATGCTAAAAAAAAGACTTCAGAAGCTATCTGTAGATTTGACCGAAGCGGCTGGGACTACTTTAATTCGAGCTTCTCCAGTCCCGAGGCGCAAGTGGCACATAGATTAGATATAACACTAAGCTACTATAGAATCGTCCCTTCTTTAAAGCGTTATCGGATTGCAAGGGATGTTAAAGTCTGTCAGTTTCAGAATCCCTTCCAATGTTTGGTCAATCGACTTAATCGGTTTCCAACCTTGCTACAAACTTATCCAGAATTTCATTCACTTCATCTGGCTTCTCTAACTGCAGCCAATGTCCACCAGCAACTTGCTCGACTATGAGATCGGGCACGAAAGGGAGCATCTGCTCTGGGATATTCATTGTGGCAGTAATGACGTTCGTAGACGCGATCAATAGGGTTGGGTGCGTTAGGACGTGGGCAGCCGTTGTGATTTCTGATTCGGTATTAGTAAAATATGGAAGCGGAGGTGCCAGAGAGCAATCTCTAGGTACTGGGGGCTGCAGAGGAGAGGAAGAGATACAGGGCATGGAGGGGGAATTGTATACTTCGTTCATCTTCTTCGTTAATGTTACGCAGAGAAGCCCTATACCAGTTTATCGCAGGGCCATAGCCACCTTTCTCCTTGGAGAAAGCGTGTTCATAATGTTTGCGGTCCTATTTCATGTACGTTAATTGGATGTAACATCATGCATCACGGATCGAATTTCTACCTCTGATGTCAAATGGGCTGGCAACTTGGTAGTCTTGTCCTCGATCAACCAAGAGCGTAAACCGCCCAGAGCGCCCTTGTATTTCTTGTTGATCTCTTCGTCGGTAGTAAAGTAGAGGGACTCTACCGATTCGGACTACAGTGTCGCTAATAGTTTAGTAAGTCAAAATCTACCGGGTTTGGAAGGAACTTGCATGTTCATCTAGGAGCCTAGGAGCATCCTCGTCATCAAAGAAAAGGAAGTACCCAAGGATCGAAAACCCAAGTTTTTCTTCCACCGATCTATTGATATGTTGTACCGCCGCGGTAGTGAGGCTACGGCCAGGGGCCATGTATCCGTGGTCGATGTACGCATAGGCCGAAAAGCGCTCGGGATGATAATTTGCTAGTCGTGACAAAAGGAAACACCCCCTGAAGGATGAAGCGTTAGCATCGCTACAATTCTCTGTCCATTTAGAACGGCTTGGATCTGACAACCAGAAAGGCGAATGAGCTTAACATACCAGTCATGTGCCACGCCCACCATCATTCCAACGCCCTCTGACATCAAGATTTCAACAATATCCCTTGCCATATCCTCACCCTTGTACATCTCTAACCCAGTCGGTCTTGACGTCTCCCCGAAGCCAAGTAAGTCTGGTGCTATGATTCCATAGCCTTTTGCCTTGAAGAAGGAAATCTGATGGCGCCAGTGACGCGAGGTAGAGGGGAAGCCATGTAGGAAGAGAAAGTATTGAGTGTTTGGGAGCTGGGGCGGGATATGAATGTAAGAATAGGTGAGTGCGCGCGTTGTAGTATAGGTTGAGCACGAGAAGGCCATAGTTGATTCTAGTTATTGGGCAGGATGTAAATTGTTGTGCGATGAGTCTCTAGTGATGGTGAAGGGGAAACTGCCTGGCTCATCTATATACGGTCTGAGGTAAAGAATTAAGGAATCTGGAACATTGAGAATAAGATGCCTTACTACGTCTGTATTTATATCCCAACCCTATCTCGCAAAAGACCGAAAAGCTCGGCATTTACAGATACAAGATTTATTTGACTGCAGAGAGGATTTTACCTACCTAGCCCATAGTTGTTAGCGCTAGCGTAGCAGGAAGAATACGGGAATATGACACTTTTTACCGATTAAGGTTAGTATTACGATTTTTCTTTCTGGCTTGGGGTTTCGTCATCGAATCAAAACACAGAAGATACGCTTTGAAGACTGCGATTGGTTGTAGTATTCCACATTCGTTTATACGCCCTCTCCCAACGGTAGTACGCTAGACCTAAGCTAGTAAGGAATTGCTGACCAGTGTATATCTTGGTGTATTTTATTGCATTGTGTGAAGCCCATTGAGTACAGGTCGACTTGAACCAATATCCTATTAATCATTATTTTAATAAAAAGCATCTATTTATCAACTGCTATTGTTCGAGCAAAATGCCGCAAAGACATAATTTGTGTAGTGACCTGATACATAGCACGAGTAAGTAGATGATACCTAGTAGATGAACTGCCAACCTCGCAATGCGATCCAGCCCGACTCAAAAGTGCGAGCTTCACATCGTGCTTCGTGAGGAGGTCCTCAAGCATGGAACACCCAGCCTGAATATGCATCTCGACCCGACTATCGATATCTAGAAGAAATTCGATGTAGCTGAAGAGAATGCTCGCCAAGACGGCAAGCTCTACACTTTGGGGAGATCCATCAAACCGACCTTGGAGATTCTGGATGGCCATGCTATAATGCCGTATTGAAAAGACGGTCGCTGGGGTGCTTTGCCATACGCTAGGATGGTAACGGCTGCTAGCCAAGGCCCCAATTGCTAGGGCAGCATGATGCAATGCTGGTTCAGCGAGAGTGCCCTGGACGATGATGTTTTCCCACTCGGTGACCTCAAAAAATAAAGAAAATTCCCCTACACACACGACCCGAAAGTACTCCATGTGCTGATACTCGCCGGCCAGTAAAGGCCTGGCAGTGGGGTATCGCAGACTATAAATGAGAGGAGTCGTCGTGTACCGTGGTGCCCCGGGGGGAGCTGACGAGGCGAAGTCACATTTCCATCCCGCCCCGATACAAGGTGAGCAAGCTGGTCTGGCCTCGTCGCACTTCTTATGCCTGCTTCTACTGCTGGGTTAACAAGATGATCCTATGGGGTACGGGAGGAGCCTCCTTACTTGCATGTCAAACATCCCGTGGTGACTTTCTTAGTACCCCGAGCACCATGACGTACTTTTCTTATCATTACTAGTTCGTTATTATCGTCACTTAGATTATGGCGCTGAGTTGTTCTTCAAATTTGCTAAAGTGAAGGATCGGGATGTGAGATTAGCGAGAGAATTAATTAAATAACGCATAACCCTTACAGAGAATCATAAGGCCCAAGGCTAAGAGTCATTTTTATCCAATTATAGCAGCTGAAGCGTAAGCTGGTGCACGCTAATTTCTGCATTTTAGGGAAAGCGATGAGATTATCCGGATATAACCACCTGAGTTTACTGCATACAGCTCGATCGGGGATATATTACCATCTTGGTCCTGTCGCGTCGCATAAAAAGATCAATCCGGTTGAGCGGTTGTGATAGAGGCAGTACGCGAAATAAATAGTAATCCCGCTCCAGATACGCCGGACCATTTTCCCGAATTCGGTTTACCACGCTTATATAAAGTGCTGAGGTGGCATCTAGGCTTAACACTCTCTGTTTTATAATGTTATGGCTGGCTGTGACCCAATAAGATATTCTTAATTTAGAAGCTATTGTTAAGGATACTCGGGGTCTATTATTATACTATACAGGCTATATCATTGCTCAGCTAAGGTCTTTATCATTCGCAGATATGTTATTTTCGTAGTATACTCTAGTTATTTCGCACTCTTTTCCTGCCTGCAAGAACATCCTAACCTATACAGCCATTCAGATATCCAAGGGAAGATAAAATAACCTTTCAAAGCCATTATAGCTATAATAAGGAGTGTTTCGTGCCGTGTGTGACTGTTGTTCTAAAAATTCGTTTTTGAATAAGGCGAGAGAGAATGGGAGGCTGCAGCCCGATCGATACCTGAGAACCATCTGGCCAACCAGAATTAACTGCTGGACCAACACTTGAGGAGGGCTCGAGACGGGCGCATCTTCAATGAAAAACTACAGTATTCCGGCTTGTTATCTTCCCCCTGTCAAGGTCGCCTAAGCCTTTGGCAGGGTGTCGTTTGTGCGCATTGCCAAACTGGTGAGATCACTTAGGGACCCCACCATTTGCCTCAAGATTATCGCCGTGGCCGCGACGCATGTATAACCAGGGGGGAAAACGGCTACAACGTGTCATTCTCGCTAACATTGCTTCTTGACTCTCACAATTCCGACAATTGGCATTCATAACCCATTCCAGCTTAGAAATCGCTTCATCAGCAGATCTCGGATATCCGAACCTCTCCAAAAATTACCCAAAACAGCAAAATGGGTCTTGTCAGATAATCCAACGTCGCTAGTTTCAAGTTTCACAGCCTATGGCAGCTAAGCATTTGCGAAATGCTGACAGGATCTACAAAATTATCGAAAGGCGTACAATTGACATGCCAAGGTGAACGAATAGCCCCACTGATCTGGACATAGAGGGCGCGAGGGTAACATTGGTCGATGGAGATATATGCGAATACAAAATGGAGACATCAAAGAATATAGATATTTAAGATGGCCTTGGTGACATCAAGAACTGAGAGCACAAATAGACAATTTCGCATTATTTCAACATGGGTTCTCTTTATCACAACGACGAGCTTGAAGCAGTATGCTCAGCTCTCCAATCCATAACCCAACGCTTAGCATCAACAACTCAAGATGTTCAAAATGACCCCATCATCAAAGTCGCACAACCCTCAGACGTTCCCTACCTCCAACAGATAGGAACACCAGGTCAAGCGCACTCAATCGACCAAGTACTCCAAGAAGCTTTTACTGCATTCGACCATCGCATGCGCGTCAACCATCCTCGCTTCATGGGCTTCATCCCCTCTCCTACATCGCCCGTCGCTTGGTTAGGCGACATAGTAGCCAGTGCGTTCAATGCACTCGGTGCTTCGAAGCTTCAAGCCTCAGGACCTGTTGTTATTGAGAAGACGTTGATTGAGTGGTTGGCAGGGAGGGTTGGGTTTCCCGCGAGTGCAGGCGGGATTTGTGTCTCGGGTGGTTCAATGGCGAATTTGATGGGGATTGTGCTTGCAAGAGATCGCTTTGTACCACATGGTGAAACGGGGAAGGCGGTTGCGTATCTCTCGGACCAGACGCATTACTCTGTTGCGAAAGCTATGAGAATGCTTGGCTTCGATAAAGAGCAGATCCGACGATTGCCTGCGGATGAGGACTTTAGGCTTGACCCGGCTCTTCTGGCTCAGACGATTCAGGAGGATCGCAAAGCAGGTCTTGTACCATTTTTGGTGGTTGGGACTTGTGGAACGACAAACACGGGCGCCATTGATCCTCTACCCAAAATCGCAGAGATTTGTAAAAGGGAACAGATCTGGCTGCACGTCGATGGCGCTTACGGCGCTTCAGCAACTCTATCCGCGACACGCCACGAGACAGTCGATGGACTCAAGTACGCCGACAGCATGTCGTGGGATGCTCACAAATGGCTCTTCCAAACCTACAGCTGCGGTCTTCTCTTGGTGAAGGACAAAGCGAACTTGGTGAGAAGCTTTGCGAATGAAGGAGATTATCTCCGCGATGGTGTGGCGATTGAAGATGAGGATATTCCAAACTTTTGGAACTACAGCATGGAGCTCACGAGGCCTGCATCGCGGGCTATGAAGTTGTGGTTCACTTTGAGGGTCATTGGTGTTGAGAGGATTGGGGAGATGATTGATCATGGATTTGATCTTGCTGAGCGGGCGGAAGAGGAGTTGAGAAAACTACCTGACTGGGAGATTGTCAGCTCTGCTAGCTTGGGCGTTATAACATTCCGTTATGCGCCAGAGGGCTTGGCGGAAGATGAGCTCGAGACTATCAACACTGGTATTTCAAAGAGTCTCATCTCAAGCAACAAAGCTGGTATCCTAACCACCAAGGTTCGAGGGAAAGTAGCCTTGAGGATTTGTGCATTGAGTCCGCAATTAGCGCTCGACGACATGTCAGACATAATCCAGGAAGCAAATCTCCTCGCCACAAAGAGCACAAAGAACGGCAACGGGTTAAAACACTAGATTTTTTTTTTATCAGATTATTAATAAAACAATCATGATCAACATCAGATTCCAAAGAATGGCAGCGATATCGCAACTGATAAGATGTGTGCGTTATTATGTGTATTTTTCGTCTGGGTGGCTGTAACGAAGCCAAATCTCCTACTGGAGCAAAAGACGTGCTGAGCTAGCT